>JAIPRM010000315.1:22295-60651 GCA_025469315.1 Stegophylla sp. TES_Ste_2020 | reverse complement strand
GAAGAAATGATTTATCGTTTCTTTAAAATATAATACGCCCGTCAAGAGAATACTACCCGTCGTGCGAAGTACACCCATCGTGCGAAGTATACCCATCGTGCGAAGTATGTCCGCTTTTTTTTTTTTTTTAATATATTATCATATCTATAAGATTAATATAATAAAAAATTACTAATGTTTAAAATTAATTGCAATGACATTAAACACAAAAAAAGAACAATGTTCAAATTTCCAATAACGTTAAATGTAAAAAGTCAATAACATTTGATTTCCTAATAATGTTAAACGAAAAAATTTAATAATGATTAAATTTCTAATTAAATTAATAGCGTTTTAATTCCTAAAAACAATGAGCGGTATACAATAAATTACGTTTAAACCCCAATAACGTTAAAACGACCTTTTATATTGTTATTCGAACCCTACTTTTGTAATACAATTTTCTTTCAGTTTATTCGATATCGTATTTACGTCATGGACAATAATTATTAATTAACGTAATGTTATTACATATATACATAATTAATATAGTGTTATCTGAAAAATAGTAATTCAGAATACTTTTCAAATAATATAATGTATTTTAATTATGTTACCTTAGACTGTTAAGCTGAAATAAATCAACAAATGTGGAACACTTTTTAAAATTTTTTATTCACGACTCAAAAACTGATCGATAGGAGATAAGCACAGCTTATATTTACAAACGGGTCATACAGCAGGTTTAGTGACTTAAAATTTAGCTGATTATACAACATGCTAAAATGTACTCCGTGCCACTAAACCTGCCATAACACAAAAACAACAAGTAAACTAAAAAAATACCGGGCATACTTCGCACCATGGCTGTTCTTCGCTCCTCGGGTGGGATGCTTTTGGTAGGTTTATTGAACGTCAACAAAGAATTGAAAAATCATTTTTTTCAATAAAACGGTTTTGAGTGGAGCTTAGTTTATTCAAGACAATTTCATTTAAAAATAATAAAGTTTGTTATTGGTATACAAAAAAAAATATTTTTTTAATCATGCCAGTTTTTCTACTATTAACTGAGAAAATAAAAAAAAATGTTCATGATTTCAGCTTCAAAATAGGGTAAAGGGTCATAGCATCTTAATACTTTAAATATCAACGAATCAATTGTAATTCATATTTTTTTTTTTTTTAGGAATTCAACACGACAATACCGCACAATCACACAATATCAGCACGGTGTCAAGAACCTATCGGCACATTCAAATTAAACGGTCCTCCAATAATAAATTGCAGCAACGGCGTCTGGTCGAGTCCGATACCAAAATGTCTACCAACTACTCTGTTCACTAATTATTCAGGTATTTTTTCTTTTACACGCATTTTTACTATGATGTTATTTACTGGTCTAAACTCACAATGTTTTCCACGTTTTTTTTCTCTCTAAAAGCGCACAAAGATAAATGAATTCAATTTGAAACGAATGAAAAAATACTTTTCGTTGTTTGATTTTATGTACGTAAAATTTATACGTATAAAGTGTATAGTAAATATAGTAATGGAATAAAAATTTTAACGCGTGGAAATGTTAACTCTTTTATAATTTAGCGTTAGAGAATTAAAAAATAAAATTTAATTTATAACAGCAAATGTATTTTTTAAATGTACCACAAAATAATCAGACTATTTAGACTATGCTTGACACAATATTAATTATGTTATATGTAGCAAGGGCGGGAAATTCAGTCGCAAGCGACGTGTGCGGCATGAACCGCAAGTAATTTCCTTCCTTCACGTACCATACTATATTTTTTGCTTTTTCATTTTTACTACACATACTATTTTTCGTCACACTACGTATATTTATAATACTCCTTAAATAACTTTTTTTCCATGCTAGCGGGCTGTAAAGTGACTTTACCGTCTGTGAGCGGTAGTCTTTTATTTTTTAAAACACATTTTACTCCGTAATAGTATATGATATCGAAATAATCGTGGAAGAAAAAGGTGTGCAAAGAGGTTCTAAATACATTTTCGTCAAAGTCTAGTTATCTAAAAATGTGTAGTTATTGTAACGATTTACTTAATACAAAATGTTAACTTTTTAGTCAAAATTTATAGTTTTTTTGTAAAATATATTATTAGTTGTATTACTTGTATAACTTTTAGATGATTAAGATAAAAATACTATATTTTATGATAAATAAAGCAAATGACGGCGTTCTGGGTAGTCAATTTCGCACCATTCGTGCATTGGGTAAAATGAGTTTTATGTCTATTCATTTGCCATGTAATATTATAATTAAGCTTGGGTATGTATGCTTGAAAAAATTTTTTCTAGTGAAATTTTTCAATTAATTTTCATCGGATTTTCAGTAAACTAACTTTACTAAAGTAAAGCACGTTTAAAAAAATTAATTATTCAATTAAAATGTCTAACATTTTAAAATAAAAAATTAGAACGTCAATAAAAAATGATTTTAAAAATGCTTCATGTTTTTAAAATATTCACATATAAAATGTATTTTAAGTTCACCAACTGTATAAAGAAGAGATAAATGTACATTTTTTCAGTATAATTAGTTGGTAAAAGTTTCAAGGTTCTAGCTAAATTATTTTTGAAGTTACGTTAAAAAATAATTTTCATTTTTACAAATATTCCGGTAATAGCATATTTTGCCGTTTTTTATTCTACAAATTTTCCTCGTTTTTGAAAAAAGTATTGAGAAATTTGAAAAATTACCCAAGTAAACTACCATCTGTGTGTGATTCTAGATCTATAGAGTTACTGATCGAAACTTTTGGACAAGTATTTATATAAGAAAAAGTGTTTACAGAAAGAGAAAGAAAAAATTAATATCGTTATAAAATCATAAGATTCACTTCACTCAGAATCTAAAATCTTTCAAAAAAAAAATTTTAACGAAAATTTATTCTTCTAATTAAGCCAATGCATTTTAATAATAACCTTGATGAAACAACAAATTATTATTATTGTTAATCAAACATAAATTGGTTCTTATAGTCTCATACAGACTAAATTTTTTATATGAATTTGTGTATATTACATTTTCTATTAAAACGCATATCTACTAAAATTAATGTTTTATACCTTAAATAAATATTTTAATACAGACGCAAGTATTATAAATATATTGATTTTTGAAAATTTTAAAATGGTGAAAACACAAATAAAACAACGATAAATTTTTGATAACACAATATACACCAGTTTTTGTAAATAATTGTAAAAATGTCATTCCATTTCTTTTTATTGTAATGCAATAAAAGTAAACGCTATTTTTGTAAACGCAAAACGATTCTATATAAAATTTTGAACTCTTGAATTGCTTCACTTTTTTATCACTTTTATAAAAATGTACAACTTAACTTCAAAAATCACAAGAGTTGTTTGGACAGTTTTTTTTTTTATGTATTTCTGAAGTTGAAAAATAAAATAAATGCTGTTATGATAGAGCCAAATCTGCCAAAATGATTATATCAATCCTTTTACCGAATAATTTTTCTACTGAATTCTTTTATAGGTACTTTTTTATTCGTGTTAAAAACAAGATTTTATATCTCGCTAGGTCGATTGTATTTTAATTAATATTTTTTAACTGGCGTATATTCATAAAATCTTAATTTCTTATGTATAATCATATCACTTGTAATATTTTAAATATAAATAAAACTTGAATTATCATTATTATTTTGAAAAATTCAAAACATTTTCAATGTATACTTTGAAAAAAATATACTTAAATAAATAATATTGAAAACATCAATTAAAAATTATTGTGAACAACTCGCATGTATTAAAATTTAAACGGCTTTACTTTAACGATTTAATTAATACAATGATGCATAAGTAATTAAAGATTGTTTTCAATGAATAATGTTTTAGAGGTCGTTTTATAAATTATTTATCTCTATGAGAATATGGAGGAAAAAATTGCTAAATTTGTCTATAATGAATTCAACAAATTATCTCTAAAAAAAAAAATAATAATAATAATAACAATTATAACTACTCAAACGTATAAAATATTCCTTTCGAGGTATTGCATATATAATTTTACCTTTATTTGTTTATGTGTGTTTGTTTTTAAAGAGAACCATACAAAAACTGTTGTATTGTATACGAATGTTGTTTTTTCATTTTCGCTGCTCAAATCCCTTTCTCTTCTCTTGTTTCCCGTCTCTTTTCTTTCTCATATCGAGTAATTAGTCTTTATAATGCTTTGTTTTTTCTTGTCCGAATAAAACAAGGGTTATTTGCTTTTCCGTCATAAGTATTCGCGCTTTTCTTTGATGCCTCATATTTATTTGTAGTTTATAAACATTAAACTCATTAAAGAAAAAACAGCATATGGTAGAATGGTAAAATGTTTTTAATGTTCATAGTGATTTTTTTACATGCAAATTTCTCTGTAAATTCTCTATTTTATGACAAAAATTTGTGTTCTTTACCTATGTCCAATTAAAATAGAATTTTTATAATAATTTAATGGACAAAACGCATAGAAGGACTAAGTATAAAATAAATGTAACTTAATTTAAATACGATTAAGCTTGTACACAATTTTCCACCATAAAAACAATAAATTGCATGTGTTACAAAAAATAACGAAAAGATATTTGCAATTATTCGAATTTACAATTTTTTGTGATGTAATTTTAACTTCTAACGATTCTAAAAATTATTCATTGAGCAAGCTTTTAAAAAATGATTCTACAGGAATTTGAGTAAAAATGTAAGTGCTCTTGTTAAAATATATGTCATGTTTCCATATATTTCAGTCGAACACTCGAATAAAACAATTCCTAAGCATACGAATACAATTTTAAATTGAATTTCTTGAAATACATAGAAATTAAGAAGTGTAAGTATTATTTTGTGATAAAATAAGTGTTTTTTTTTTTTTTTGTTATCAGAATTGAATTACTAAGAATTTATCAATGAATTATTTCCTAAGAAGTATGTAATTGATTTTCTATATTTTTGCGAATATAATTTTAGTTGACATATTTATACTTATATGTATTAAGTACTAACAAATATAATATTCATATGACATTTTCTCATTATGTTTTACACATTATTTTCATGTATGTGTTAGATCTAAAAATATATCTTATTTTTTCTAAATTATTTTACTAATTTCATATATTTTTCATTTTGTTAAAATTCCAATTAATATAGACAAAATAAACAACTTAAGCTATAAATAATTATTTCTGAACATTTATGCATATACTTAAAACAGTTTTGGAATTTAATTTTAGTTGATCAATAAACGATTTAAGTACAAACAAAATTTTGGAATCGGATTTTAGTGCCGTAGCATTGGTTTTGCTCGCCTGGTTTTGACAACGGTCCCAAGATACTTAACGTATCTTTCGTTTCACTTCTTTTTCTTTTTTTTTTTTTTTTTGCTCCCATAAAATGTCAAAAGCAGCCTAAGTACTCCAGTTAAGGGATTCAGTTTAACCTTACACATGTGACCTGAGCAAACTCTCAAGCATCTGAAACTAATGGTGTTTAACGCTATTGATTGTACAGTATTAATAGGTAAACACTAAACAGTAATAATATTCTCTTATACGTGTTTTTTTGTAGAAAATTCACCACCGACAATATTGGTTCGGGTTCCATCTGGATCTGCAGCAGTCGACACCAACGGAGGACTAGTTGTTTTCCCTGGATCCATTTTACATTTAGAATGTCTGTTTCTCAGACGACATGGCGATCCAGAATGGACATGGACATCCGAGGCCGAGACTTATCTTACAGGTAAGATTTAAGTAAATGTGAATATTATATAAAATTTGCACATTTATTAATTCATAAATTTAAATAATACGTAAATGATAGTTTGAAAGCTCAATTCATCAAATCTTATTGTAATACATTTATTTTAAATTTAAATTTGCCATACTTTCAAAATGGTTTTTAATAATAAGAATATATATATGCCCACCTTATATACTGTGTCGCTGTTAATGTACGATATACCATAAAATCAATTATCTATCATTTGAGTCATATTATAAATTATTATAGGTATTTAACATACCTACATTATATCCATAAAGGTATAATGAGAAATAACACAAGAGATTAGCTACTTGGTCCACAAGAATCCAAAAAAGAATTTTTACATATGGTCAGTTGTCACTATTTCAAATACATACAATAATTTTGTCCGAATGAAGTGGTAGATCTCAAAACGGAGACTAACTCTGGATCGCTTTCAATGTGCATGGGTGTCATATAAAAATTTATTTTAAAAATGTTACTTTATGATGTAAAGAGAAAATGAACAAAATTGCCTTCTACACCTTATTTACATACCTAAATTATTTACGTTTTAAATATTTAGAAAATATGGAGGTCACTTAATTTTCTGTCGCCAAATTCAAATTGTTAACTGTTTTATTAAAATTTATATTACGTTTGGTATTTCTGATAAAATAATAAACTAATAATATTTTATGTTTATGTATCACTATTCATTAATATACTGTTTTGACAATTTGTCTTTTTCCGTGGAAAATTGATCAACGACTCTTGTGAGATTAAAGTGACTAATTGTAATTTTCTGGTATCTTAATTGATGCCAAGAAACTAATCTCTTTTCCAAAGCTCTATCTCTTCAATCGAATCTGTTTTGGGTTTAACTATCTTATATCATCCGTTGTTCTCGTAGAAAAGATTTATTAAGTCAAAAATTAATAAGGGTCGGAAACCTGTCAGGGATTTTGGGATTCGGAAGTTTGTGAAGATGGGATTAGGAAAAGGCTTCTAGGTGGTTTTGTTCTGGCCATTACAAATAACCACATGTCCACTCTAAACTTAATAATAATTCAATGAAATTAATTTCAGAACAAATATTACGGTTTCTTGTTCAAAATCATATTTTAGATTTTATACAAATTTTTTTTCATAACCGTTAAAAGTTAGCATTTTGATGAAATTCAAAATTTTACAAGGATTTGATTAAAAAAGAAATCGGAACAGTACGGACAGATTTGCTGGAAATATTATCATAAAATCAATTTTGGTTATTTAGTTATAATTTCAAAACTAATAATTATAGGAATGTGAAACTTTCACAAACTAATAAATATATTACTTTTAAAATATTTGAAATTTCTCATTTTGTGTAAGTTGTTATTTCATGAAATTTTAATGTCTGGATATTAAGATCAGAAAATTAAATACAAACGTATTCAAATGTATTGCTGAAGTTACTGAAAAAATATCGATAATCGTAAGTCAATTTTTATTTTATAGTGGTTCGCACCTTGCTGTGGAATACAATAATATGCAATACGTTATCATGTAAAATGACAAAATATAAATGTATTGGTTAATTAGGTTTTGCTATTTTCTCGAAATAAGACGTTGTTTATCATATTCTATTAAAAAGAGTTTAAAAAACAATTTAAGAATGTATTTTATAGCTAAAAAAAGCATATTTTTTGTTGAATATAATTTAACATGAACACGGTGGACCGAAAAATGTAAAAACACGTGAAGGTTTTATGTATACACACAATGATAGCTTTTATAATTGGATAGTTATTATTATTTGTCTCTTACTCTGTGTTCACGGAATTGGGACGCCAAACTTTTACATCCACAAGCGAATTCAAGCTGCAATAAAGTGTGTTTGTATGTGTGTGCGCGCTCGCGGGTGTAGGTATCACATGACTACTAAACGAAACTCGTAAAACTGTCCTTGGACATAATATTCCAAGCCGGTGTCGAATGGCTCAAAGCCGTTGAAAACGATACGGTTGTGAGGAAAGTTATTTCGAGTAATAGTTCACCGAACAGCCAATAAAATTTTGGTTCAGAAAACGAAAACAAAAAAACGAAAAACAACGTCGAACTTTAGATAACATTCGAATAGGACAATAACTCGCAGTTACAAATGATTACATAATTGGATTCGTACTAATGAACTCCTCTTCGTGAATATTGTTTATCGATCACTTCCGGTCGGTTTCATTTTTTCAAACCAAAAATACCAAAATCAATTTTCATGTCAAAAATTTTTTTTTGCGATTTCTAATAAAAAAAAATATATTAAAACACTAGACCTTTACGTCAGACATGCAGATTGATTTATTGTTATTGTCTCGTAGTTGTCGTCTTTTTAAACTTGATTAATTATCAGTGGCTATTAATATAATAATACAACAGATTCAATGTGGAAAATACATGCCTGAATTTATTGCATAAACGGGTGTTTTATAGTAAAGCTCATTAATTTTTTTCCCCGAATAGCAACGATGACGCGCATCAGACGTTATATCGGTCGGTCGAAATTTATTCGGAATAATAAACATTATATTTTTATTTGATCAACACGTAGGAGGGTAAATCCAAAAGTTTTCTCACGTGGTCGAGTTGCAAAAATAAAATCAATTTAATTTAAAATACATAATACAATGTTTTCGTAAATTTCTACATTTTCAAACTACATATTAAATTGCTAGTTTAGAGTACTCACTAAAATCAAATGGTTGACATACCTAAGTGAATTCAAATTATCGAAAACATAAAAGTATAGTTGTAACAGTAAGTATAGCAGTGAACAGTAGTAATAAGTATTTTTCACCAAATACTTTTACGAAGGTATTATTACTTTTTAAAATATATTTGTTATTAACTAACTCAATGTATTGATAACAACGTATTAGTTATTGTAATGTTTTTAAATTTTTTTTTTTTAACTTACAATGTTTGCACTCTGTACATTAGTTTAAATACAACTTAAAACCACATTACTATATATGAATTAAACATGGGTGTGTTATGGAATTTATAATAATAATACGTGCTAAATTCTAATTAAAACTTTTAGGTAAGCAATACAATTTTAATTAATAACCATATACAAATATTGTATCTCGCGAATCAATAAAACATTAGACATTTTGCTGAATGTTTATTATTCACTACATAAACAAATAACAATAATGTATTCAATTAAATTAGAAGGATATGGCAACAGAGCAGTTTGCTTTTTTTTTTTTTTGTAAAGAAAATAATGCGATTTAGATGAACGCGTAGGAAAAATGTAAAAATATATCGTTATAGTTGTAGTAGCGAAAGGCACTGAGAATTTGAATGATGAAGGGTTCTCTGGGGATTAGACACAACGTTTTACTTTATTGTGGATAGACCATTACGTTGTAAGTGTTAAAGAGCCGAACAAGGGAGAATAACAAAAGAAACAATTTGTAATAATCGATGTAATAATATAGAGATTAATATTATATTATTTAAGTGTTATTCGAACGGTCGCCGAGAAATCAGATTCGATTCTCAATAAGAATGTATAATATATTTTAAATTAAAATTAAATTCACATTAATAAACGTATATTCAATTTGTATTCTAAGTGTTTAAAAAAAAGTTAAATTTTAATATTAATTTTTGTAAATTGTTCTCTATCAATTGAAAATACCAATAAATTTATACGAATAAGATACCTATATAATATTATCATGGTATACATTAAAATATGTCATTAATCAATACTACCCCATTTTTATATTTTTGAACAATAGCTTTCACGAAACTGTAATAAAAATGAACATTTTGTTTGAACATTGTATTCAACAACGTTTAGTAATAAATACATTACTGTATCGCCCCATAGAGTCAATAAGTTTTATACGTTCACCACAATATTATGGAATACTTTAAAACTATTATTTCAAAGCTTTCACGATGTATATAAGTGTAAATAATATGTGAAACATTCGTCTAGGCTGCTATACACAGGATCAGCTGCTAACCGAATAATGTGGAAAAATTTCCAAACGACTTTTGTTAATGTGAAAATGACGGGGAAATCATCAGTGAAATGTTTTTGGATAAGGCTTGACGATTTACTAGTCGAAAACTGAATCGCCTCAAACTAAACATATACATTTTTCATTTCGTCTAAACTTCTGTACTTAAATGTTCGTCGGCTATAGTCCACCTTTTCCCCATGTCCATTAATCAGTCGGTCCGCGACAGCTGTCCTACAATCGATTTGTTCGCTAAGTCAATGATTCTTCGGAAATCCAACACACGTTTAAATACATTACTTAATTAGGTCATCAATATTGTGCTCTGTGTACAGATAATAATTAACGGTTAATTTTGTAGTGCATGTCGTTTGCACTCATTGACTCAATAATTTAACTACCTATCAAAATATTATAATTCACAGGTGGTGTGGTTCTAATTAATCGTAAAACAATTATTTAAATCGTATAACCGTGTGACGGTTAATTATTTGTTAAATGTACACAATACTCGTATATCATTATTCAAGCTTATTCAAGCGTGTTTTTTTTTTTTATAATCAACATCATTGATTTTAATTTGAAGCGTTGAACTTCATAAATATTTTTTAATTAATAATATGAAATAACACTGTTATGTACTAAAAGAATAATATTATAAGTGACTAATAAGAAAAACTACGAAGAAACATTAAATACTCAACAAACGTTTTTTAGGAAACATTATTTTTAATTTCAAAAATAGCTCTTAGCTTATTAAACTAAACTTTTTAACAAATTGTGCTTTTATTAATTTACAACTTTGTGACATCTCTACGCGTTAAGAATTTAGTATTAATTTCTTTTATGTAAATTCAGCACATTAATTAGAAAAATATCCTTAAGACGCGATGCAACGCTAATGCACAACACTCCACCTAATTTAATATTTTTGGTATCCAGTCGAGAATTCGTAAACTTTATACGCGGAAAGTCTAAAGCAATTAAAATTGACGATAAACAACGTTATACGTGTAGGCTGAAAATAACATTTTCATTAATCGTAAGGCGAAAAATTAAAAATATCGCATTATAGAACGACACTATTATTGTGATTAATTTTTTTTTCTGTTATTATTCAGTTATCTCATAATTTAATTATATTATCAAGTTTTACAATTAAATCGAATCATTCGACTTATTTTTCTCTGTGACAGGAAAACAGATTATGAATGTATTAATTCCAGTGCTCGAAAACGCTTTTATAATGTTATAACTGTCAAAAAAAGTGAATTAAAGTATAGACGAGAAAGCCGGACAAACTTCGCGCCACTGATATTCTTCTCCGCTTTTTAGATCAGATACTCTTGGTGGGTTTGTAGAATTTTAAAGAAACGATAAATTATTTCTTCAATAAGACGATCCTGAACGAAGGAAATTAATAATATAAAGAATAATAATAGTAGTCACTTTCAACACACCCACCAAAAGTATCTGACCCGAAGAGCGAAGAATATCCGGGGTGCGAAGTATGTCCGGCTTTCTTGTCTATACTTTACTTTACTTATTTTCATCTAATAAATAAAGAAAATGAAAAAAATTAAATAAAAAAAGTGTTACAAAAATATCCAAAATTTTTTTTCGCATATTCAAAATGTTCTCGCTCTAAAATATTTTTATAAAATATTATTGTCTATGTATGTTTAACTTTTCATCGGTTTCAAAATGTTGTTGATCGAGAATTTTGGACTAGTAGACGAAAAAATGTTCACAGAAAAATAAATCATTGTAAAAAGATTTCATTTCGTTCAGAATCTAAAACGATTAAAATAACGGAAAACGTAACAAAAATCAGTAAATGCTAATTTTAAAATATCACTAAACAAAACAGAACAATGAACGAAAATGTAGGTAAATCAAAAAACAAAACGAAACGATAAACGAAAAAATGAAATAAATATACAAAAACGTAACATAAAAGAAAACAAAAAAAAGTTGTGAAACAAAAAGCAATAATAAAATATTATTATTAATTTTCATATTTTTTTTTTTACATTTATTGTCATATATCTATAGGACTAATTTAATTAAAAATGAATAATGTTTAAAATTACAACCATGCAAAACGTAAAAAATGAAAAATATTTAAATTTCCAATAATGTTAAACACAAAAAATTGAATAACGTTCGACTTTCTAATAACGATAAACATAAAAAATTAATAACGTTTTAAATTTTAATAACCTTTAGCAGTATACAATGTGATAATGATTTTACAGCAATAACTACGTTAAAACAGATTTTTTTTTTGCTATATGAGCCCTAATTACAGATTAATCTGCAGGTAACGAATGAGGCGCAACTTGATCGCCACTGATTTCACACCGATTGACTGAAACCCATCGACAAAAGCTAACCACATTTTACTTTAAAATCGTCCTTTGTGAATGTATTTCACACTACATAGGCCGATTAACCCAGTGTAATGTTATAATTTGATTATTCCCCACGTGGAAAATTAAAACTCTCGATGAAAAATAATAATTATTAATTGTCTCCTCAATCCTTTAAATTGTTCATAAAAATGGAGATTCACTGGTTTTTAAAATCGTATATAGCAGAAAAATTATTGGAAAATTAAAACTCTCGATGAAAAATAATAATTATTAATTGTCTCCTCAATCCTTTAAATTGTTCATAAAAATGGAGATTCACTGGTTTTTAAAATCGTATATAGCAGAAAAATTATTTGAATTATACAAAGTTAAAAAAAAAGAAGGAAAACGCGCTAAAGAAATCACCCTGTATGTATATTTATATTATTAATATAATAAAACCCCGTGAAACAGCACCTCTGTGTTTTTACGCTATGACTTTTAAACGCGTACAGTCCCTTCCCAAATTTACGTTTTTAAGTTCAATACTTCTTAAAAATAACGCCGAGTGGATATTGCACGATATTGCGGCGATTACGGTTGGTTAAATATAATATTACTTTACTTTGAAATTCGTTATTATTCTTTTATTCCCCCTTATAGTCTTGGTGTGCCTGTATCTAACGACTTTCGTCTAATGTGAGCCCAGTGCCACGTCAGCTGTTTTAATATAATATCTTATGTGACGTAAGTAGTGGAGATACTTTTATAATTCATAACATTTCGAGTGAAGCACATAATATATATTTTTGGAAAGTATTTTTTTTCCTTTATTCATAAAAATGTTAATGTTGTCATATGTTTTTTATTATTTCTCTCTGTAAAAAGTTCAAAGTAAAAAAAAGAGGACGTAATTCGTCGCACCATAGATATTCTTCGCGTCTTGAGTGGGATACTCATGACGGGTGTGTTGGCTTTTAAAGAAACTATAATTCATTTTTTTTAACAAAACGATTCTAAGCGGAGTTTTAATTTAGTATAAAATCATTTTAGTTTTAATATACAAGGATTTTAGTTCACACCATCGCACTCAGCGTCGAAAAATACGTATACGTAAGATATCGAAAAAAAACATCACCAACCTTTTTAGGTGTTCGTAAACTAGAAATATACAATAATTTAAATATTATTAATTTGTCTATACTTTTTTCGATTTTTTTCCCCCCAATAAAACCTTTATAAAATGTATTATTATTCGTTCGTAAAAAATATTATTGCACTACAATAAAATTCTCCCCCTAGGTACCGAGTTTCTTAGAAGTGGATTGAACCAATTTTCTTTAATGCTCGCTAAAGTGTGTAATTTTAGGTAAAACTAACGAATTCCGTTGAAACGTTAAATTCAAATGTTTATAAAGAAAAAAGTAGACTTCGAATTTTCGACATTTTTTTAGGTCAATTAGACATATATATATATATATATATATATATATATATATTATATCAGTGATATAAAATTACATTTTCAACTTTTAATATCAAGAATTTATAAAATAAAGAAAATATTTCCAATATTTTAAAAATTCTATATTTAGCTTAAATTTGTGTTTATTTTTAGAAGTTGGTGAAAGTTTCAAGTTTTTAGCTACATTATTTTGAAAGTTATGTTAAAAAACAATTTTTAATTTCATGAAAATTTCGTATAGCATATTTTTCCGTTTTTTTTTATCAATTTCCCTACAAATTTTCTTCATTTTCGAAAAAAATATTGAAAAATTGAACACACGGTTAACAATCCGTGTGTCTAGGCTAACCAAATGAAAATTAACAGGAACCGTCTATATTTTTATCCGATAACAGTTGTATTTTACAATATTATTGATTCCGACGTTTTTTCCCCCCTGGACTTTTTTCATAACATTATAGGATATATTATATTTCTCATTTTAAACAAATAAAATGAATCTATATTTCTCTTTAATAAATGATTTCCCCGAAGCAATCGTTCCATACGTTTCCCTCCAGAGACTCGTAATATTCAAGAAATAATAACAAGGAAATATATCAACAAAAAACACAGGAATATTACATATATTGTGGCTTAAGTGAGTGCAAAGGCCCCGCCCGGGTTAGACGGTCATATGAAAAATAGTACGGACTTGTCGTTAGGCGAAGAGAGGAGTGTGGTGGGATAAGAGGGGCCCCAGATGCCCGTGTATAGTCCGCAAGTTATTATGTTTTACACGAGGAGGCTATAACTTTAAATCCCGTTTTGTTATATAGCGGGGCATGAACAGGTGCGAAACAGAAAATGTGCGTTATTCCTGCGTAAAATAATGATTACTATAAAAGAATGAAAAACAAATTTAGTTTACCAAAATGTCTATGTAAGCTTACAGCGCAGAAACGAGTTACATTTTGTCCATTTTATGCGCGTATACGTTTATTAAACTGAAAAACAAATATTAATATAATTGGATTTTCTCCACGTGTAATAATTATAGTATGGACATTAAAAATGCAGTTAAAAATATATTAAAAATCAATTCCACACTACTTTCTAGTCCAACAAATTGTATTCTTAATCTCGTTGTACATTCATTGAAATTTATGTGTTTGCAAGATCGTTTAGGAACGGGTTTCTTCGTTTATTTATTTTTTTATATCATTGCTAGCAATTTATATCTAGATATATTTATAGACAGCGTGTTGATAAATAATCATTTAAAACTTTACTGACACGTTGCATTGTGAAATACAATATTGTATACAAATATATTAGTTCTCAACGCTTAAAATTAAAAATATAAAGAAAATTATTTAACTAAATTTTAAATTAGTGAAATCTCAAATCTTCACATAAGTATTTAATTAGCACATAAAATACGCTACATTAAGTGTAAATATGAAAATTCAAAATTATAGCCATTTAAGTTTAATATTAAAAAGTATATATTGAATGGAATTAAATCGTTGATTTAAATATAATCTTATAGTTTATTCAAACGAAATGGAAAGTTTTACATTAATAAAAATCAATTTTATATAGGTACTTTACAATGAATATCACACTATTCGTTTTAATAAATTAATAGTTTAATGAAATATAATTGTAATATGTTATCTTCATGCTGTAAATATGGTTACCAATTTTTCAAATTTTCAAAAGTAAGATTAAATCTTATTTTTCAACAAATTACCGAAATACGAATTATTTGGTGCCTATAACGTTTTGCAAACCAATAGTTGTGAGTTACCAAAAATATCGTATTAAATACATTCAAACAATTCGGTGTACGTTAAGGTTTATGTTCAACAAGTGTCTTATTATTCTATAATTTCAGAGATTAATTCAGTAGATTTGTTCTTTGTTCAGAACGCGTTAATTATTATAAAATATATTGTTCTGTAAAATCAATATATCTTGTTGAAAAAAAAGGTCTCTGAAACCCTACACTGATTATAACGCATTACACACAAATGCTTCTACGTTGTATAAACAAACAAAACATTATCGTTAATATGAAATACAATGCTCTTTAATAAATCTAACTAAGAGCCAATTAATGTAAATTGTAGATATTGACTAAACCTTACGTTTTTTTTTTGCTATTGAACTACTAACAAACATAATATCTACCAAAGACTGTGGTAAAATATGTTTTAGGAAATAAAATTAACCTACCTATTTCATTTAATCTAAAAGAACTTAAATAGATATTGCTATTTATTTCTCTGAATTTATTCATCTAGACAAAATTACAATCGATACATTTATTAGATCTTATTACTCATTAATAGGGTTAAGAATTTTGTGCATTTGCGTATTATCATTCAATAATTTAAAAAGTATCTAAGTATGGTATGAAATTATTGAATCTGAACTTGTTGCGTTGGTGAGTTGAATTTGATGTAACACGTTTTTTTGCATAATTTATACGTATTTTAAACATTGTTGGTACATGGACAATTTCTTTTAATCGTGGATATTATCATAACATGTAAACATAGAAAAAAAACATTAGAAAAATATTTCCGAAATTTTTTTTTTATATTTTCAAAATATTCCTTTCATTATTGCCTATCTATTTTTAAATTTTTATGAAGTTTGAATTAAACAAAGTTAGTTTCCGTATCTTTTTTGTCAAAATTCAGGGTAGTTTTTCCTAATTTTTGAGATAATAATTGAAAGTTTCAAAAAATTACTTTTTTGAAGTAACATCTTCACTAGCTCAATTAGAATAAAGCATTTGGGGAGTGGGGGTACACTTGACGTTATGCTATTTCAAAAAAAAATCTGGTGTCGGGAAAAGTGTTTTTTTTTGGGGGGGAGGGGGGAAGGGGGGTGGTTCTTATTACTCTCATGATGTAAATTTATAACGGTTTGGTGTTTACCGTTAAAATTGAAAAGTGTGTTCCAAGGATTTGTACGCACCTATTTTAGGCCCTGCGTTGTGAACGCCAAGCATAATAATACCCCCTGTCATGTGTACACATCGTTTTGTTACACAATACATTATTACTATTATCATGACCGTAAACGCGGAATGACGAGAGTGATACGAGCGCGACCGGCGTTCGTCTCAGCGACAAATGACTGCATTTTTGAAAGTCGAAACCTTTATTACACTGCAGCACACGACTGCTCTACCCTTTGTCGGGGCAACCGGAGAGAGAACCGTGTCCTCCGTCCTTCGCTCGCCGCGTAATAATACCCTTTCGTGTCACCACGCGCCATGTTATATAATATATTATATTATTTATATATACGTATTTACGTGGCGGCGCGTAATAGCCGTCAGATATATTATAAATATACAGTGTAGTGTTACCGTGGTAGTGGTAACGCCGGTTTCAATAGACGTGCAGACACACGAGGGGGGGGGGCACATTCATCTCGAAAATTTCAATTGGAACGGACGGACGTGACGAACGGTTATTATTAAAGTGTACGAGCTGAGAGGGGAGGTAGAGAAAGAGAGAGGAGAACGATAGCTCTTCCGCCAGCACATCGCGTTATTACCGTTTTATTTATTATGCAAGTATTTATTTTTATTGCGCCGCCACCGTCTGTTAAATTTGTTGTTTCGCAACGGTCAGTTGTACGTCCTCGCCCACATCTAATCATGTCATTCGCCAGCCAAATTTCACAACCCCCCCCACACACGCGCGTCAGGCCCCGGTTAAAAAACACGACGTGTAAGGTGGATCGACGGGTTATTGCCCCCGGCAAATGGGGTGAGAGGGGCGGCTTCACGCTCGCGAGCCCTGCGTAACGACAATAATATAATAATAATTATTGTAAACACGCGCATTCGGCAGCGCAAACGTTGAGTATATACACACACACAGGGTGCTGCATCACGATGGGGGAAGTCATTTGATCATTTTCAAACGCACATTTTCCCAATTGTATTTCACAACTGGCCTGGGTTAAAAAAAAAAAAAAAAACCAATAATATTTTTTTATTTCGGTTCGTTTTTTTGAGGGCTTGTTATTTTGTTTTTTTTTTTTTTTATTTATACCCGTTCAAAACAATTTGTTTTGAACAAAAATCGGTTGTGTTTTACCAATACCTTTGGTTACCTTACTGGCAACGTACCATTAACCAATAGCCTCGTTTATAACACACCTGATATAATAGGAAACAACAATTAACGTGTTTGTGAAGTGTCAATACGGCAATGCAATGGCATTTGAATTTTTTACATTTTCATAAAATTTCTTACACCAAAATTATTTTTATATTATTATTGTCTTTCTATTTATAAATTTTCAATATTAATATATTTAAAGTTTGGATTAAAAAGTCTTTTTTTTCAAACCTTGGGTACTTTTCCCCAAATTTTTGAAAAACTATTGTGGATTTTACAAATATGAATATTGCTAATCAGAACTTTTGGACAAGAATTACAGTACGAAAAAGTGTTTACAGAAAATAAAACACTAGCTTCTTCGCTCTACAAAAAATCTAAAAAAAAAAGAATGAGAGCCTATTATAACGTTAAACAAAACACATATGGGTAAACTCATCTTTATTTTGTTTAAACATTCGCTAAACGATTTTCATAAATTAATAAAAATGCAATGATTAACGAAAAAAAAGTTTCATCTAAAGGGATCTGAAATTTCTTTAATTATTCAATTTTAATCCTTTAGTGGCTTTCCTTATTCTCGACTTAAAATAGCTTAATCCCATCAGTCATCAATTACCTTGAATAATACAAATTATTTTTTTTTATCGCTAAAAGTCCATAGTATTTATTCATAATTTTAGTTTTTTTGTATTTCTACTCATAAATATTATAAATGATTAATTACTATATTTATACAAATTTATAAAATGTATTTTCTTAAACAGCTAATGGTAAGATTAATCGAGAAATGTAAATTACACGTCAGCCAAATGTCTGGAAATTCATAATTTATTTAATCATGAATACTTAACGTAATGGTAAAATAATAAATGTGTAATTAATTCCATAAATGAAATAAAAATACTTTAAATCGTTAAAATGAAATAGTATAAGCCTAATACAACAAGTTCCAATGTTTGACTCAAAAGAATCAGAAGTGCGATAGAAAATGTTAATCCTTGATATTATAGAGGAGTTGTGTAGGAATAAAATAAAATGTAGTATTTAATAATGATATTTTTTATATTTGAATATCCATAACACATTTTTTTTTCAAATCACTTTCTCTCATATAGTTTTGATTGATGAAAAATATCCAAAAGTTTAAACAGAAATAATAGTTCTTTAATAAATTTCTATTAAAAGTGAATCTGGTGGTGACCGTATATAGAAAGAGGGAAGAAGGATATTCATTAAATTATAAAGTAATATAACATGAGAGTTATTGAATTTTTCTTAAGAATTATGATCAAATTGAACTTTAAATTGATTTATCCTGGAAAAGATAACCAATAGCTAGGTAACAGCGTATTTGGTTTAAAAATTAGATACTTAATTGTACATGGTATAAGAAAATAAACGCTTAGGTCAAATAGTAAAAAAAATATTTATTGAGATTTTCATAAATAATCTAGAATAATTTAAAAGTAATAAATAGGTCATAAAATAATAACAGATGTGATAGTTCTCGAGATGCAAGACGGTCACAAACACATGAAACAATTTAAAATAAATGTTCATTGTAAATTAGCTGATTTAAACTTAATTCCATTTGTACGATTATCAGTTCGACTTTGTTCCATTCCGACGGC
Source organism: Stegophylla sp. TES_Ste_2020 (assembly GCA_025469315.1). Classification (NCBI taxonomy): domain Eukaryota; kingdom Metazoa; phylum Arthropoda; class Insecta; order Hemiptera; family Aphididae; genus Stegophylla; species Stegophylla sp. TES_Ste_2020. The sequence continues at coordinate 41,282 of JAIPRM010000315.1, read as the reverse complement.
GTTTCAGTGTTTTTTTTTAAGTGACGTCGAAGAGGAACTTATTTTATTTTATTTTTATTTTACGAATAAACCATTCAACTGCCGTGAAAAATATATAACGCCGGAGAATTGTATAGATTTTTTTTTCGATTAGATGAAAGTTGATTATTTTTTTTTTTTCAATTTTTTTCACCGGATTCTTTCTTCGTCGTCAGCCAAACAAATTGTTTTGTGTTATTTTCCAATGAGCATGAATATTTTGCATAGTATTGATTTCCACCGACTCGTAGTGTAGCATTTAAAACACATTTCACGTATCACCGAATTTTCGTGCCGGCTTTACGACCCACGCGTAGTATTTATGCGGAATTAAAATCTAAAACAATCCCAGGCCTCTAACCGGTGCATATTCTATCTCTTGCATGTACACACTTTTATGACGATTTTTTTTTTTTTCATACATTTCTCTCTCCCTCGTCCCCCGCGTGTCCGATATTACTTCTAGTTCGTTAGAGGTTCAGTGCTCAACGAACTGTATTATGTTTATATTTATTTTTGCTTTCGGTCTGTGACTCTTTGAAATTTTTGTAAAGACGATTACGACTTACAATAAAATAATAATAATAATAATAATAATAATAACAACAACATAATGAAATATCCTTGAACAATAATAATAATAATAATAATGACAGTTTTAATGATGTTTTTTCAGGATGGGCTATAGGGAACGACGAACGTAACTGGAAGTATCGGCTGTCTATTTATTATGTAAAACAGTTCGATACCGGCACATTCACGTGCACGACTTCGCGTGGCATCAACAACACAATTACACTGCGAGTATCGGGTAAGAAGTCGAACTGCAATAAAAAATAATATCAAAACAGGCGTATTGCCAACAACACATTTCGATTCATGAACTTTAGTTGTTAACTCACAGTGTTCATAGAGAATGTATTTGTAAGAGTGAATTCGTTGAATTTCATTCATTTTTTTTTAAATTTTAAGGACTGACGAATAATAATAGTAAATGCATTCGGTTCGTGTCATAATAAAAACGCAAATGTATGAAACCTCAACGAAAAAAATAATTGTGTATAATATTATTATTATAAATTTAATACAATCAAAAGATTCTTGTATAATAACTGTAGTTTTTTAAAACAATAATAAGTTAGCAAAAGATTTTGTACTAAAAAACTCGTGAAGGATAAATAATTCTAAACCCTTTTACTCAAATATATATATTTTTTTATACACAACCTATGTGGAAAGCGAATGAATTCATTATATGGTAATAAGAAATGGCGAATGGGGTACGCGTTAAATCTTTTTCACGTCGTGAATAGGAATGATGGCAATGATTACATTTTTAAATGAAATCTCCATCCACTGTTAATTTAATCAAGAACCGACTTCACTGACCGTGTTGAAACTCTCTACTTGTAATATTTTTTCGCGGTCTTTTTTACATTGCCAAATTTACATTTGTTTTCTACGTCAAGTTATTGAAAGATTCTGAAAAAAAAAAAATGGATACTCCGGTGTAAAGTTAAGATTACACACCCAATATACCCCTGAGTAGAGAGTTATATCGCAGCACTATTATAACGTGCAGCGGCGAGTGATAAACAACTTTGATACGGACAATATATATATATATATTGTTAGGTTAGGTTAGGTTAGGTTATATATATATATATATAATGGACGCGAGAGGAGGCGATAAAATGTGATTGATGAAAATATATGAGACGATAATCTAATTCAATAAATCGAAATGCGTTTGCCTAACCATACAAGTACGATTTTTACCTATAAAATGTGAAATTAATGTCGGGTTTTGGTAAAATGGGAGTGGGGGGGGAGTAAAAGCCGAAGAAAAACGAATAGTAATTTCCTCGACTCGTATAAGAGCGCACGCGTCAGAATTTATGTGGTCGTGGATAACGCGCGATTCCTTTAGAGAAGTAATATTTAAAATGACATGGCAGAATTTTGGAGACCAACTAATGGCGGGGCCAGAATAGTAAAGTATTGCTTTACGCCCGCCGAATCGTCACTACGCCAACCGATAGTGAATATATTTCATTTATAATAATAATTACATACGTTATAGACACCCCAAAATAGTTGATCGATTTTCAAAATACGTACCTCAATGTATGTATTGTATTATGATTTACGACGAATGACTGTAGTGAAAATGAGATTGTGATAAAATTATAATCACAAAATCGTAGTGTATAGTCATATGATCATAGGAAATTAATTTTAAGTTTACACAAAATATATATTTACATTATCTTAATGTAATTAAGTATTATATGCAGTAAGAGTCAAAAAAATTAAATTTCATTTTTCATACCACTCTTTAAATATTCTTTTAATACACATCTGACAAAATCAGTAAGTATTTAGCTATAATGTACTATATAGTATAATAATTTAAATTTTGATGATATATATTTTGAGCTATTTTCGAAAATACGTGTAATAAATTTTTAGAATCTGGTGTCATATTGATATACAAATTACATTCATTATTTAACACTAAGAAATAAGAATCACATCGTCACTATCCATAAATTTAAAAATCTATAGTTTTTATTTCATTTAGTAAATTTTTAAACAGCTTCAAGAATTCGGCAAATTTGCTTTATTCAATTTTATAACACATATAAGTATCCTAATTTATCTGCCTTTATTTGTTTTTTAATATTACACTCAATGTAAAAACTTCAGTACTATGTATTTACTTTTAAAAATAAAACTTTTTGAGAAATAGCTATATAAGTGCAATAAAGTTAACAATGTAGAATCATAAACTATGAATAAAATTATAGTTACATCTCAAAACTAATATTTTAATAATTAATCAATAATTTAATAACTGACGAATTTCTATTGAATGAAATCAGATAATTTCTATTGAAATAATAGAATTTATAGTAAACATTAGGTATAGTCGCTAAATTGAAAATGTTTGTAAGGTGATTCTATTTCACAAAGATTGAAAGCTCATTAATTCATTTTGAATTAATAAAATTAAAATGAGACAAATTATTAAGTGCTGAAAAATATTTCCTTATTTATTGAGCTGAATTTAATAATATTAATCAAATAATTTCTAATTGAATAACCTCAAGTGCTCAAATAATAAAAATTCGAGATGAAAAAGTTTTACGTTGACATAAAATATTAAATTTGACGTCATGATTTAATAATAAATCATAAAAATTAATAGTGAATTAATTCTGTTTCAGTGAATTCAAAATATAAAAAAGTTTTAAACACAATATACAATAACAAAATTCAAACTATCAACTAATTACAAATACGGTATTAAAAGAAATAAAAAAATACTTTTAAATTTACAAACCGGTGTTATTTTATTAAAATTACATAATTATTACCTATGTTTTTCATAGGTGAAAAATATACCTTTGAATGTTACTTATTTATAAATATTATTATATTTTAATAATATAAAATGTCTATTTAATAAAACAACCTGTACGTTTATATATATTACAATAGTTGATTTAGCAATTTAAAATATATTCTACTGCTAAAAGAAAAATCTTATGAAACGTATTTATTACGTACTGAGTTAATATGTCTGTTTATACCTCAGTAGCCCGTAGAAAATCTACTTTTCTCATTTTATAAGATCAAAAAAAGAAAAAACCTGTGGATGTTTCATATTTTACCTACTCACGGGATTACAAGTTGGTGATAAATGAATTTTGCAGCCTGTGGGGATACACCGTATACAAGACACGAATAATAAGTTAAAAGATTTCAAATGAAAAAAAAAAAAACATCAAATTTGCATTCAACTTTCAGCCTAAAAGTTTAAACTATTTTAAAAAATAAATCATTTCATATAAAAAAAAAAAAAAACTCTTTTATACTTCAGTGATGATGTGTGTGTGTTCTAAAAAACAATTTGATATTATAATAAGAAATGTAAAATATTAAGTATTTATTTCAACGAATAATCGATTAAATTTAATATAAATATTTTGTTGACTCACTATATTACTCGTACGTTACTTGTTAAAAATACAATTAACCTAAATTAACAAATAATTATGTAAAAAAAAAAAAAATTTAATGACTTAATTATTAGATAAAAACATATAAAATTAATTTTATTCAAAGTCTTATTGATTGATATGCTTTCGGAGTTTTAAAAATATTTTTTTATGATTTCTTCAAAACATTCATCTGATATGAGATATTACATTTATTACACAACAACTTATTGTTGATGAGTAATTATATTGTTGATAGTTGATGTACTTAAATGTACATAACACTTAAAAAATAGAATATTATTTAAAATATATAAATCTGACATACATAGACCCGTGTAAAATAAAATATATTTGAGTAAAGATTTTTTTTGACAGAGTTAGATAAAACATAATACCATGAAATGTACTAAAAAAAAGGAAAATATAAAAAAAACCTATCAAATTTAAATCGTCAAAGTTATTTAGAAATTTGTTGTAAAATGACTTAAATTTTGTTTAGATAAAGTTAAATTTTAAAAATCAGAGAAAAAAAAATGTTCTTTCTTAAAAATGCATTAGTAATAAATAACATAAAATTTTGACGTATTTTTTATATAGTACTTTTTGATGTTTGAATTATTATGCCTCTCGCCGATAAAATGCCTGTGGGCTGTGAGTGCTCATGCCTGATCATAATAGCTTTGAGTTTCGTCAATATTGCTCTTCAACGTTTAACGTTGTACTGAATGGTCTATAAAAACCATTATGTTTAACTTTTAAATCACCACATATATAATTTCGTAATAATTCTTTCACTATAAACCATTTTCTTTTTCTTATATATATACATGTATATATATATATATGTATATATATGTATATATATATATATATATCAAAAATATCCTACTAGATTCGAATATTTTTCGATAAATAGTGATTGTGTGTTGTCACAAAGATATATTATAAAGATCTTAATCTTAAACCTTATCCGGAATCTAGATCATAAAATTACGTGTTTTACAAGGCTTTAAAGGTATTAAAGATTTTATTATACGATATGGACTTAGCGTTGGGGAACGATTACTAAAAACTTTGTTTAGTGCACCACTCATTTGGTCTCTTATGGGGGGGGGGAGGGTAGGCATCTGTTATTTGAAACCCTTATATTATTGGTGATTCTCGTCAATTCAAGAGGGAGAAGGTTTTTACGATTCAGTGGATTCGTGTTTGAGATTCGTCGTCCGCTAAGGTCACGTTTCTGGTGAGCTCAACTTACAATACTTGACCGAATGCGCAAACATTATTTTGGTGAAAACGTCTCAACGACCATTTTTCGAGCTAAGTCAACTCGCCCCGATTGATTTTGAAATTCCTCTGAAGTCCTTCCACATTCGTCTTCTGTCTCGCGTACATTCCCGTGTTCACCGCGAAATTATATCCATATGTAAAACGATTTATTTCTATTCGAATCAATTCTAAACTAAAAACTTTTTATTGTTTAACCCAAAATCGTTATTTATAAAAACAATTAATGTAGTTTTTTACTGATTGATACTTTTATTTCATGAGTTTACAAGAAGCTCGTCAATTACAAAAAAATTAAAAAACTGTCACTTAAACTAGGTACTTATAAAATTTATAAGTAATATGTACAAACTTTAAGATTTTGGTTAAAAATGTACAAGTCAATTTATCTTTGTACTTAAGATATATCTTACACTTTTTTTATTAATTATTATACAGATATCCACTGTAAGGCGGTACCAAGCATGGATCTCAGTCCACATCTTAACTATAGAGCAAGTGGCCATAGGCTTGGACAGACAACATACTTTAACTGTCCACCTGGGTTCTTCCTGAAGGGATCTGCGAACATCACGTGCCTTCCTTCGGGTGAGTCTATATTTCGTTACAATATTAAAATTTATCGAGCGGATTATATAGAATGTAAAAATATGAGATATTTTTTTTTAGATTTTATTTAGAAATACTCGGATTCCGAACTGATAATATATAAGCGTACATCTTCTTGAAATCTTTCTGAAAACAAAATACTAAATTAAATATTGTTAAACTGTTTGTGTTTAGAATTATTTCAAGTAAATACACGTTTATTACAAACTATTTAAATCGTAAATCGTATATTTCTAGGAATTCGCAGTTTTAACAAATAAAGGTGTTTGAAAAATTGGATAGAAAGTACACGAGATGATTGTAATCGTGGTTTTTTTCTCTTAGTTGAAATAGTTTCTTGTAACTGTTTCAAATTTGACTTTATTGAAAATGCAACAACAACAAATAAATCTAAAGAAAAAACGAGAAGCAATTAATTTTGAAATTAAAGATAAGAAAATTTAATATTGCATGATTTAATCTATTAATAAAAACAAAAGATAAAAATATAAGATACAAAATGTATTATTAAATCATATTTGTTTGATGTTACGTGACTTATTATTTGAACGTTCGGTTATTTTGTAAATTTTGTAATTTTAACAATACAAACTGCAGATATTGTCATTTTTCGATTATCAGAATAAACCTATAAAGTATTATCTATTTAAAATTTTTTTTTTAATCTTATAGTTTTACACACAAACTATGAAATCACTACTATATTGAAACAGGTATATTTAATTTTAAATAATATAAAAAATATTGTATTTAATTTTTTAAACAATAACCGGCATGATATTTTAAAATATGTATGTGTACATCCAATATATATATATATAAGTATATATGTATATAATGAAATAACAGGGATATGTTAAAATATTAAAGGTATCATAATATGGCGATTTTCGAAAACCTAATTCATATTGTCTCGGAATAATGCCATAGTTAAGCCAATATTAAAAGTTTGAAGAATGAAATTACATTAAATTTAAGTAATTTTCGGGTCATTATAATCTTATATCATAATATATGTATAGCATAAGATGAAAGGGTCTTTCGTAACCTTTGAATATCGTATATTTTCAGCATGCTACTATGTTCTGGATTAATTAGTTTTGTTGTTACCCTGAAGTTCTGAAAGTTCGCCAGACCTTAGTATCGAAACCATGTCCCCTCATTCAGATCTAAAGGTGTGGGTTGAAAAAATTAATATTCGTAGAAGTTTTAAAATATTTTATTCGTGTGCTTCTATTATAATTTTAAAAGTGTTGTATTAAATTATAATATTATTATATACATTGTGTTAATATTTTTTAAATCATTAAATATTCACTATACCATTTTGGGGTACCTACTACAATCATAATTTTAAAAGATAATACTAATTTAATCATGACATCATTTTTTCATCATTATTTAAAAAAAAAAGAATTATGACAAAGATACTTAGAAAATTATCAAATAAACACAAAAATTTACTACAAAAATTAAATACTAGTTAAAAGTTTAAACCAGAAGTTTATGATGTAGATATATGATAAAACATGTTTTAAATTTACTTTTTTTTTATATTTTCATTTGACGATCGTTATTAATACATATTTATACATAATTGTATATTATACATTCTACAAGTTAAAATACCCATGAAAATGTCTTTATATTTTCGTCCAATTCAGCCAATTCGCATAATATCCTATTTTCAGATTTATTTTAATTGTCTGTTGTTTTAAATTGTTTAGATTATTTTTAAATTGTATTTTTTAATCGTCCATATTTACGAAATGATATTTTTATTTTTAATAATCAATAATTTAATAATTTTAAAACACAATCTATTGAAAAAATATTTTATAATAAGTGTAGTAAATTAAAAATAATAATCGAAAGAAGATTATGGTGGAAGTTCGTTTCTCGTAACTTCGCTCCGTAGACCCGATGTCGGTTATCGGTGGTACAGTGTTTTAAATAGACTATTTTTTTTTTTCGATTGATTCGTTTGCTATACCATAGCTGTGTGTGTGTGTGTGTGTTTTAATTTAATTTAAATCATTATACACTAGGAAAATGATTCTTAGTGGAACTTAATTGATAACGTAAAAAATAAATAAAATATTATAATAAATATTTTATTTCCAGTTTTTTTTATATAATGCTTAACCCAGAGATAAATTATTGATGTTATTTTAAAGTTTATAAGCTGCAATATCAATTTTGGTATAAAAACAGAATAATCCATATCGATTTTATTTGTTGGTGGAGATGATCAATTTTTATCGTATCTCAACATTTAAAGCGCTTATAACTACTATATAGAAATTAGCTCGATCGATTTATTTATAAGATTAAATACACGCAGACATATTATATTAGAGTATATAGGTAAGCTAGCAAAGAATTTTCATCTGTAAGTACAAGAAATTGGAAATGTTATGAAATAATAACAAAAAAAAAAAAAACCTGTATATTACCTGATTAAGAATTCAAAATGTAATAAGGTTTTGATTGAAAAATAATCAGTTTCGTCTACATTCTAACTTTCAACCCGTGTAAATAGATTATTCGTTGAGCCCATTTTTTATCAAATTTAAAGCATAAATAGAAAAAGCCGGACATACTTCGCACGATGGGTGTTCTTCGCACGACAGAAACTTTCAAACCATAAAAATCTGGAAAATCGCTAATGGATCCCCTGAATCCGTGGAGCCCTGGGGCAGGGGTAAAATGTCCAAAGACTTTTTAACTATCGTTTTTTGGTGAGCCCGTTAGCATGCCCCTAAAGGCATGAGCCCCTCCACCACGACAAGGTGGGCTCATGGAGGGGACCTACCTACCTACCTAAACCTACCTAACCTACCAAACGCGCACACGAATTCCGTTTTAAATACTACGTGTACTAATAAATTTAAGTTAAAACACTCATGTACCCTCACATTATTAAGATTACGTGCAGTACACGGCATCAGGCGACTTAAGCAACCACACAGATTGTTAACTGTGAATTACCGATGCCCTCTCCACCGTGACGCACGCGTACCTTCTGCGAACCAAATAACGCTAGGAAACTACGTGTCAAAAAAAAAAGAAGATGTACACATAAATAATAGATAAAACAAAGTTAGTAAGAAGAAAGAGAGAGAGAAGAGAGAGAGAGAGTGAGTGAGTGAAACCGATCAGCGAGACGACTTCTCCATTGCCGCATCGGTTTGAACACTGACGACGGTCTGCCATGAATTTTATTTTATTATTGAAAGCAAAACGATTGTCATTGGTCGAAACTATGTTCATACCTGATTGGCTATTAGGATATTTAATCAAATAGGATTAATTTAAACTATTAAAATATTATATTATATTATACATACCACCTCCTGTCAATTAACATTAATATTACGGTAATTATAATAACAAAATTAATTAAAAAGATTCAATAAAATATTACCGATCAACCTTTCAACCTTTTGTGTGTTAATAAGAAATATGTAATAAAACAGGTAATTTGTCCGTACTTTCTCCGATTTTTTTTCAATCAAACCCTTGTAAAATGTTTAATTCTTTGTCCGTAAGAAATTTTATTGCATCAAAATATTCGCAATGGAATTCTCTAGGCACCAAATTTCCAAACAATCGGTTGGGCCAATTTTCTTATATATTTTCTTATAAGTGCGTAATTTTAGGTAAAACTAACGAATTTAGTCGAAATTTTAACATCAAACGGTTATAAAAAATAAAGTTGACTAACAATTTTCGAGATTTTTTCAGGTCAATTAGACATATATGTCAGTGAGATTATATTAAATTTTCGAGTCTTAATATCAAAAATCAAAAATTTTATTATATAAAAACTAACAAAAAATTAGAAATTTCCGAAATAGCGTTGTTTTACCTACATCTTTTTCGTTCACAGACATTTTGAGATAGATTTGTTATGCAATTTAATAAAATATTTAAGTTATTCAAACTTTTTTCTTATTCTTTTAAATTCCTTAGGTAATTATTAGTTTTAATAGGTACTTAGCTAAAATAGATATATTCTTTTAAATTCTTATAGTCTTTGTTAAAATTTATTTATAAATCATTAATGTTATTTTCAATTTAATGAAATAAAAATTTCTTTTAAATTTTCATCAGAATAAGCATTATTTGATGGCAGACACGATGTCTAATTAGAAACTATAAAATAATGCTTGAACAATTTTCTTATAACTTAAACTGAAATCTAAAAAATTATTTCATTAATATATTATAATAATAAAACATTTTCATAAATAGCTATGTATAATAAATATGTATTACATTATGTATTACAGGAAAATTGAAATTAATCGTTTAATAACATCTTATTGTGAGTTTGACTGTCATTACGTAGGCATGTAAATTATATACTTCAGAAAAATAGAAAATACTCCATGCTGTTATCAGTTAATTAATTTTTGGTTTTTTATTTATATGAAGAAAAGAAATGTCCCAGGTCAAATGAGTTTACACAGAAATGGCCCTAGGACCCAAAAAATTATGGTTAAGTGGTATTTTCTCAATTATTAATTGAAAGCGATTAGCAGTTCCAGAGAGACTGTAGCTATAGAACAAAAAAAAATAATAATATCCCTTTCCCTGAGCATAATGGTCAGTAATTAAACTTAGGGTGCGTCCACGGATTAACGTGGGTCCTAAAAATCTGAGTGGACGCAAAAAAAAAAAAGAGCATGAAGAAAAAAATCGTTTAAAATTAAATCAGACTTTATCTTACTTGCAGTATCAATTACATGAATGCAGATACGTAGGGCAACGAATCACGTCGAATCTCAGGACGTGGAAACTAGACAGTTCCCCGGTATTATAACACAGTAATGGTTTAATTAAAACAATTAATTCGCTTCTGGATTTTTTCATGTTGATGACATAAGAGCAGAACAATTTTTCCTCACCATTCTAATAGCGCATTTACATTTACTTAATATTATTTTTAGCGTTGAATTAAAAAAAAAAAAAAAGTTATATTATTCGCATGTTGGCACTAATTTTTTCTCTCTCAGAAACCTGCATAAGAATTAATTCAAAACTGAATCGTTTCCTAAATATTTTATTCTCTAAAATATCGCTAAAATATGATAATTTTTTCACAGAAATCGTGTACAACGAAAGAAAATTAATTATTTTTTTTTTTTACATTTTACATATAAATTATATTTTTAACATTTTACTATATTTAACATCGTACGATAGACGTTAAAATATGAAAGAAAATAAATAAAAAATATTTTCGCTATAAAAACATAAATAATTGTAACAGGTATTCACAACTAATTACGGATTCGAGTTTTAAAAACCTTTTTGTTTTTTTTTCATATTCTTCTTTCTTCTTTGTTCCTAGAATAAAAGTATGTAAATTAATTTAAAGTTCAATTTCTTGTGGAAAATTTAGAAATGCTTACAAAATGGTCTTAAAAAACTTGAGAAATCAGTATTACAAGGAAAAATTACACCATAATTTATGAATTCTAATTATATTATTTGTATTAAGGCTATGAAATTATGACTACGAAACATTTATATATGATACTTTTCTAACTGAAAATGTGTTTCAACTACATAACAATATCTATAAAATAAATTCTTATTTTAAATTTTCGATCGAATTGAGTAAGTTGCATCTAATTAGGTACTATGTATATTAGAATTTTTTAATCAGTGAAAAAAGTCCGGTTACACTTTTATTTATACCGAAATTATTGTTTTAAAGTTTCATAAAAAGTTTTGTAAGTATTATGATTGTTATTATATATTATTTAAAAACCAATATTTTCTTTTTTTTTTAAATTAATTCATGTATGTTCTTTGATCATAAATTTTTAAAGGAAGTTTCTGTGGTTTTAATGACATCATTTTCTACGTCAAAATGTTTTATTGTTCAACGTTATCAATGCATTTTTTTACGTTATCATATTCATTAAAAACATGCACATGCAGCGTGCGTCGAATTATGTGTATATCTTATGAATTTATTTTGGAAAATCGACAGGTTTATTACAATTACAGGTTCGATAATACATTATTAATATTTAATACGAATGGGTGTAAATAGTTTCCCCCGGAACTTCCGCCACCACATTGTTGCGGGAAACAAAAATCGACATATAATAATAATAATAATAATAATACCGAAAACGACCCCAACCCCACGTTTTCCATTTCCACTATTCACGTGCGCAACACCTTTAATTATTTAGGAAATCGGTAAGGAAATGTTTAAAATGAACTCTTGGGTTTTGTAGCTCGTAGCCGGGGTAGCTCACTAGAAACTTTCCGAAACAATAAGTTTTAGCGCCCCGAGCGCACAAACGCACACACACACTAAGAGTATATTTATACGCACTAACACATACACGCGTAACCGGGCGTTTTCTCCGGGACCGCCACTTAATAATAATAATAATAATAATATGACGTACGTACGTGGACTCGACTTGCCGACTGGCACGCGGGCGAGTCGCGTGTTCAGATTTCATTAATTTCAATAGTGGTGTTCTCGGTGGGTCCGGAACAACGGTGGCGCGGCAGAGCCCTATAGCCCCCGAGACCATAAATAAAATTAATACTCTCTCTCTCTCTCTTTCTTTTTCACCGCGTTTTTAACGTTTTATTGATGATTCGGGGGGCCGGGGAAGGGGGCACCAGTCACTTGCACAAGAGTCCATTACTCACGGGTAAATACGTTAAGTATTTTTTCTTCTCCGACTCCACCACCACACATCTTCATCCCAAACGCAGTGTCACCCTGCTGTACAACCCCGTTATACGCGACACGCGCCTGTTGGTGTACACTTGCAAAGGACATCGTATGTGACTCGAGTTTTGAGATTTTTGTAATTTTAGTTTCTGAACGAAGCGATGAAGTTCAGTGTTCTAGTAGTTAAATTTTTTCTCCATAACCGTTTGAAGTTAGCATTTTGACGGAATTCGTTAATTTCACCTAAAATTACTCACACTAACGTACACAAGAGAAAATTGGTTCAAACTATCTTTATGAAAGATAGTACCTAGGTGAAGAATTTCATTGCGAATATTTTGATGCAATAAATTTTTTTACTGACAAATAATTAAATATTTGACAAAGGTTCGATTGAACAAAAAATTTAAAGAAAGTACGTACAAATATGATATATTTCTAGTCTACAAATACCAGAAAAAGTTATTACACTTAATTACATATTTTAATTTGAAATTATTCATTAGGTGTATGGGAGTATATGAAAAATCAACTTTCGTTTTTCGTAAACGTATGTAACTAAATAATTTTTAGTTCATCATTCAAGTCTAATGCGTTTATACGCTTATATCAGTATGTATAATATTCTGTAAGATCAGTGTACAAATATACAAAAATAAAAAAACGAAATGATATTGTTATTCTGTTGAAATTTTGACTACCTAGTACATAACTTATTGCAGTAAATTGATCATCGATACTGAAATTGTCATGGATTATTCGTTATTAAATAACATTTGTTGTTAAACATACCGAATACAATAGTAACAATTATTATTGTACTTGTACTGAAGCGTCATTCAGAATTGTTTTATTGAAGAAATTATTTATCGTTTCTTTAAAATTTAACTAGCCCACCAAGACTATTCAAACCATGATGAAAAATACCTATGATACGAAGTATATCCGGCTTTTTAAATTAAGTTTATTATACCTACGGGAATCATAAAAGTTAATAGTGTAAGTGAATGAAATGTACAACAAGTTATAATATACGTAACACAATTCGGCCGTTCGGGCTTTCGAAGAACGAATCCTTCGGCTTGAGTGGTGAACGGGCGCGTAGTGATAATAAATTACACGCGCACGCGTGATGTGTTGATGTAAATAATTTCATACAATTCAGAACATCGTATTCTCGAGGAAATATTATGAATTCTTCTCGGTGCCCAAAACTCAAAAAATTTATTGCATTATATGTGTGTGTGTGTGTGTGTGTGTGTGTGTGTGTGTGTGTGTGTGTGTGTGTGTGTGTGTGTGTGTGTGTGTGTGTGTGTGTGTGTGTGTGTGTGTGTTTGTACTCAATAGTGGCGGCTCATACTAATGTATGACGGTGCACTTCAACAGAAAATTAATAATGGAAAAATTTAAATAATATTTTACTCAAATTTTTTTTCAAAAATGCAAAGTCAATAGTCTTAATAACCTAACCTAACCTTATATTAAAATACATGTTGTAATTATTTGTTAATCTTTTCATTCGTGCCGAACAAAATTTGATTAAAAATATTATATGGAGTATAAAACACGAATATATTATACGTTATAATATAATATCAGAATATTTTTGACAATATTGACGTTGATCAGTGGCTCGGTGCAAGTGTCGTGCAAAACGGTGGGAATGAGACTGACGACGAGATAAGTGAATTTTTTTAACTTTTGATTTTAATATATCTATTTTTTTAAAACAATATTATTTGGAAGTCACTTGAACGAATAGGAAATAACAATTAACACATGTTGTCTTTATAGTTGACGAGATTCTTTATAGAATAGAAAATATTATTTTATAAATTTTATTTTATCAAAAATATTTTTTTTCGAGTAGATTTTTCGGGGAATTCTCATAATTTTTTTGTCACACGCCCATGTCACCACAAAACGTGAACCGAATGAAAACCGATTGGCCGTAGAGTATTACTTATTACTTCTGATGTCAGAATAGAGACGGTCCGACGTGAGAGAGTAGTCCATTTCCGAACGCGTTCTCCGGCCAAACCGCACGCAGTCTATAAATAAAACAACGATGGTGACTGTACGAGCTAGATCTTTCGCATAACAATAATTACGCGGATACAATATTCAAAATAGGCAAACGTTATGCGACTGGGGAATATTGTCTGTAAACGGAAATCGAATTGAATATAACCGGCGACGAGACTGCTGTTGCTGTTGCCGAACGTACACGCGGGGTTGATGGGATCGGGAGATGTGTGAGAGAGAGATGGTCGGGATATTAAGGAGAGGGAGCGGGCGGGTGGTAGAACTTTAGGGTGTGTGTGTGTGTGTGTGTGTATAATAACACTTTAAGATAGCCGTTAATATTTATTGGTTCGGAACGGAATCGATTCCCGGTTTAGCCCGAGAAACACCGCATAACATTTAAACACCACGCGGGCGGTTTATGTGTGTAACCAGTGTAAGTAAACATGTGTGGCGCGCGAAGAAGTTTATTCACTTTCTCTCTCTCTCTCTGTCTCCGATCACCGGCAGTTTATGTAGTGTATTGGGAGCTGAACGCCGCCGCCGATAGTTGTTGCCTGCGCGCCCAGACTACTTTCCGAAATAGCTCGGATACACAGTGCAGCGCGCCTCCAGAGATCCTTAACCATTTGCTGCCTTCCGTAACGGCGCGATTTCTCAGCCAGATATAATAATAATAATAATTAGGGCTGGGATTTCAATGCAAAATGCATATTTTTTTGGATGATCTTAGGAAATGCTTTCCAATCACAAAATTTGTTTCATGTGACAGAGACCTCAAAACTAAAACTTTTATTTTGCATTTTTTTGCATATTTCGATGTTTTTTCATTTTTAGGGCATATTTCAACATTTTTTAGTCTTTTTATTCGTTTAAATGCATATTTGAACAATAACCTAACGATTTTAATTTATAATATCTGTACATCATGCAAGTCAATAATTTAAATTTAGCTAATTAAAAATATTACGATCCATGTTTTTTGGTTTTTTCCTTAATAATATTTATAAATCTCTCTCAAATTGCTATAAAATTTGAATCTTATCTTTACTTATGGTTACCTGGACTCGACAGACGGCAAATAGTAAAATAAATTAAAATATTCAAATGTATAGGATCTTTTTTCAGTGCATTTTCGCAATACAATGCATTTTTTAAGGGCATTTTGAAGGGAAAATATATTTTTAAGGGCATTTTTGACTGTTTTTTAGAGCATTTTTCGAGGATTTTTAGTGCATTTAAGTCCGGGCCTTAGTCATGACGAATATAGAGGACAAAGTTGGTTCAAACTGAGCCTCAGATTTGTATCCAAGTTAATTTTGGTTGATTGCACTATTATTGTGTACTGAGCAATACGCATGGGCTTGGTGTACGGGCCGGTCATAGTTTTGGGTTTTAAAAAATTATTGGCTTTGATCGTCGGTAATTAAAACCCAAAAATATGGCAACGGTTTATGGTTTTGGTTGCCGAACTAAGAGACTATCTGACTGGACAACAAAAGATTCAGTATTTAAAAAAATTCCTACGAGTTTTTTGAAATTTTTTATATTACTTCCCGCTCCCCCCTCCCCCAATCACCCCTTACGAAAAATTTCCTGCCAAGGATCAAATTATAATCGAATATTCTCGTCAAGTCACCTCGCCTCCGGCGATGCCCATGATGATCTTGAACAGAATGCTAGACTTGCTCTTGACTGCGTCGATGGACTTTTGCAGACAGCCATCCTTCCACGCCTCGTCTAAGGAGCACGTGGTGCCCTGACCGCCGTCTGTGCGACAACACGAGTGAGGAATCGCGGGCACCTGACGATCAGTCCAGTCCTTCGGGCCGTCAACGCCGCAACAATTGAACTGCAATGACAATAATAATAATTATTATAACTAAGTCTCAGTATCTGTTGGAGTTGCATAGCAACCAAATTTAGAAATCCATTCTATACAATAATGAAATAAAAAACAAAAATGTTAAATGATATGATATTTTCAAAAATTATATTTTGTATTTGTTTCCTATTCCATTATTTCATGTACGTATTTATTGAAATGAATAAATTTAATCAATTATAACTTCATAGATATTGCATATATATTTTTATCAATACTACCTAGCCACCTAGAGATTAACTGTTATTTTATTAACTGCTATTTTTTTTCTACTTCTACCAAATTGCACGAAATATTTATAAAAATATTTTAAAAACTTAGCATACAATGTATTCTTATCACACTTATTATTAATAATAATAATAATAAAAAAAAAAGAATACATATATGAATAATAATAAAAAAAACTAATAAATTATAAAATACAGAATAACTCTGAGCGAGAATTTTTTTTTATATGAACTCAACGAAAATTCGGTCAAGTACAATAAAAATAATTCCTATCTATGTCGTCATCACGGATGAATAATATTGTAAGCCGCCCTGTTTATGCATTTAAGTACAAATATTGACTCTTATGTTTTATCATCTACAGGTATTAACAAGATAATATTATTAAGATCAACCAGTGTATTAACATAGCAATGACAAATTATTTTAAAACCTAATTTCAATGAAGACTACTGAATACTGCAAAAATTAATGCAAATGTTATGCTAAGATAAATCATGGTTAAATACTACTAAGATATTTTGTGATACTGTTGCTCTTTTCACACTTTTTCCAGTAAATTTACACTTATCACAGTCTTGATTAGAGATAGGATGTTGATGACAAATACATTTTTTTCCCTTTAATCCTATGCAATGCTCTTCAAGCTAAAAACTCGTTTCATGCCTCCCTGATTCAGAGTATGAAAATTTAATTTTGCATTTTTAGACGTTTTGGTTATAAATGCATTGTTTTTGCTTTTTAACGTCATTTTTTTAAAAAATTTAAGTCAGTATTTCATTTTACAAGTCATTTCTTGTAGTTTTCGAAAATTTTCGGTCATTTTTCCAATAAAATTAAGACTTTCAGGAACAATTTTACATTTTTAAAAAAATATTTTTATCAAAATTAATGAAGAGTTTTTGTTACAATTACATATATACTTTTACAGAATATACCCCCGATGTAGGTACACGCTTATCGAATATTATATATTTTATAAATTGTATTCAATCAACCCAATAATCTCTTTGTCAATATAATGACATTAAGTTCGATGTTCACGTCGATTTTTTAATTTTTTCACTCAATTTAAAACATATGTTTGGACACTTACAATTACATATTTTTCAATTTGTATTTTAAGCATTTTTTTTATTTTTTAGGTCATTTTTTACAATTTTTAAGTCATTAAAGCATTTTTTTTTTTTTTTTTGATCATTTTTGGTACATTTTTAGGTCATCAACCAGATCTTATCTCTAGTCATAATAATATTATAACATATCGACTTCAAAAATATTTATTAATACAACTCGATCGGCCGAAACTCACGTCTTTTTGTAACTCGTCGACGAAAGCACGTGATTCCGACTTGTTGAGATAATCGTCGAATACGTTGTTCATCGATTTCCGAGTGTAACCTTCCACTTGGTTGCGGTTCAAGTACAGGAAAACTCCAACAGCCACCTCCAACAGGAAGAACGCCAACAAGAACATTGCGTACTGCGAAACACACACAAAAAAAAAGAAAAAAAACACATAGAATTAAATAATAATAATAATAATAATATCAAGTATGTAATATTATGTATGTAATCTTGTGTGTGGAGTAAATCAATAATAATAAGTCGATCGATTCTACAATAACAGAATTTATTAATACTAAACCACATTAAATAATATATACAATATACATACCTACAATAAGAGAAACGATAATTTAAAAAAACTTATTATTAATACTACTAAAAACTAATTAAATACTATATAAATATAAATGATTTTTAACTATTAATAAAATTAAATATAACAATTCTTTTTGATATATTTTAATAATGATGATTCTTCACATTCTACAGTGATAACATTGTTAGTTTGTATAACAGTGTTACCACTGTTACATGTATATGTATTATGGTGAGTAAACTATTTAAAATATGTCAAAAAATTAACGAAAAACAATGCAGTTAGACACTTGAAATTTTCACCAACCACTAAAAATATATACAAAAATATGTCATAAAAATTTCAAAAAGATTTGATCGATTTTGAGTTAAGTACGGCATTTTGAAAATTTCGGAAATATCTCAATTTTTGTTAGTATTTATGCAATAAAATTTTTGATTTTTGATATTAAGACTTGAAATTTTAATATGATCTCACTGACATATGTGTCTAATTGATCTGAAAAAATCTCAAAAATCGTTAGTCAACTTTTTTTTTTATACCC
>JAIPRM010000315.1:0-20285 GCA_025469315.1 Stegophylla sp. TES_Ste_2020 | reverse complement strand
CAATTTTTTTTTTTAGAAAAAACTACCCAAAATTTGACAAAAACGACTCGGAAACCATCGTTTTTTGATCCGAATTTTATGAAAATTTAAAAATAGATTGAAAATCCTATAAAAAAGATTTTGGCGCAAGAAAATTTTGAAAATGTGAAAAAAAATTTTGGACATTTTTTAAAAAATTTTTATTTTTTTTTTATTATTAACTTCCTTCGTTCAGAATCGTTTAACTGAAGAAATGATTTACCGTTTCTTTAAAATTTAATACGTCCGTCAAGAGAATACCACCCGTCGTGCGAAGTACACCCATCGCGCGAAGTATGTCCGGCTTTTTTTAAACATTCAAACATCAAGGGGTTAGTTTTATATTTTTAGTTGAGAATTTTATTAATCCAATTATTGTTATCGGATGAGATCTAATATTACTAAATGCTTTGGTGCATTCGTCCAACTCATTACAAGAAAGAATTATTGTGACATTTTAATTGATTTGTGTGATATAATAAACAATAATATTCAACTAGAATATTATTTTTAATTAAAAATTGTATTTTACTCGATTCTATTTTTAATTTTATTTCGTTTGTTTTGTATTTTGTCTTTTTTTTTTTTACTTCTCTACTATGTTATTTTACTATTAATTATTAGATAATTTAACATCTAAGAGTTCAGATTTGTTTCTCATGTATCACCAATAAGAGGTTTTCCTCAGTTGCGAACAGGGCCAAAATAATTGTAAATGTAAAATGAATTAATTATTAATTGTATTATGGCCAAATAAATTATTATTAATTAACAATAATATTGACACGAACCGCATTAGGAGTGTTGTATCATTCAATTTAATTCGAGAAACCATGTTCAAACTAAGTTTAATAATAACTTATCTCACTCAAAATTACAGGTACAACAAAGGTCATTAAATAGAATGATAGTAAAATATTATAATACAGTTAATTATTTCTATTTCTTTTTAGACACACTTGATGGTTAGAAAATTATGACATTTTCGAAGCAATGTACTCATTTTTATAAATTTTATTATTCGCCAATAATTGTATTTAACCGTCTTAACAGCAGTTCGTATACAATGTGTAATTTGCAAGTGTAATATATTATATCTGTTACAGTATTACCTGTTATCTGCGTTTATGTCTTCAACTACTCAACTTCTAAATATTTTATAATATTATAATTTATTGTTTCACAATAATTGAATAGACCATGGTAGTAGGTACACTTAACGACAATGATTTCCGGTCTGAGTTCTGATGCTTCCTTGTGGTAGTTTTTAATTTTGAAAGGGGATTTCACTTGAGGACCGTGAAATCCTCGGTCGCTTATTGTAAGAACTGTAACTTTATAAAACTAAAACATTGTTTATAGCTTGTTGCTATGGAGTGTGTAACTAAACATTGTATAATATTTTCAAACACCAAATGTAATACCTATATAGCATTATGTATAGAATTATAATGTAAACATAAAAAAAAAAAAAAAAAATTATATAAATATTTTTTATAATATCAGTGAAATAGTAGTTAATAACTATAATACATAACAGTATTTTTTTATACACTTGCATTAAACATGTGAAGTAATTGCTGTGCGTGTGTGTGTGTATAAAAGTTATGCATGTTATTATTGTAAAATGTTCAGTAAAACCAGAAAAAAAAATATTATCAGTTTTTTACAAATCGATGAAAACGAGAGGCGGTATGATTTTTAAAAATTTAAAAGTTTGGGTACAATATATCATGTTAGTTTTGAAGAAGTAATAAACCATTTGTATTTATTTAAAGACAATAATTATGGATTTATTTATTTTTACACAGAAATGACTGTTGGGACTGTTTGAATTATACGTCATGACATGCTAATATTCTATCTAAATGCCCCAAAAATCAATAATATAATATATAGTATAGACTGTAGATAGATATTGTGAAGATCGACTGGGTAAAGTGATAATTAGGGCTAGGGACTTATAGCTCTAAAAAAACTTAAAATATGCATGCATTTATGCTCTAAAAATTTACCAAATATGCTATATGAATAAATTACGAAATATGTGTTATAAAAATATCAAATAATATTCAATCTCTTCGGGTGTTCGGTAAAAAATTTTCCAATACCAAGAAAACTCAAATTAAATATTGAAAAATACGTGAAATATGCACTTAAAATACAAATACAACCGATATATGCACTTGTATCGAAAAAAGAGCTAAATATGCAAGTATTAAAAAGAACTGCATACAACTCCTGGTGTTATGAAACGCATTTCTATATTACTTAGTTATATGTTTTGAATGATTTTTAAAAAACTTGCCAACTCCTAGCTATGTCCCTAGCCCTAGTGATAACTGAGAACTTTGAGTGACTGATGTGGTTATGCACCGCATATTATTAACTAGATATTATATATATATATATATATATGTGTATATATAATCGCCGAACAGTCACTGTATACGTATGACGGATACAATTTACGGCAGAAGAGAGGCGAACAAGGAGAGAAGAACCTTTCACCTTTCGTTTATCCTCGAACCGCCACGATCCGTTTCGTGATCTATTCGTCCGTGTCGTTGTCGATGCCCCCCTTTCTCCGCGCAAACGATTTCGACCGTCCGCACGACGACGACCACTATAATAATACAACACAACATTGTACACATATATTATGTATATTTATTACATATACTAACATTACAGATTTTTTTCTAAATATAAACATAATTTTTAATAGATAATAGCATACCCGTATAGTAGAGTGAATAAGCCTTGCAGTCACCGCAATGATCATCGTCGCTTTTGATGTCCGAGCCCGATTTCTAAAACGGATTTACATTTCCTACGCGTTAACGGCACACTAATCTACAATCCAGACCGATGCGCATTTCGAAAGTTCAATAATTATAACGACAATTCAATAATTTTATGATAAAACGAATAATGCACACCTGAAAATTATTGCAACTAAAAAAAAAAAAAAGTATCTAAAAGTAAAAGGAAAGTAAAGCAAAGGAAAGTTAAGTATAGAGACAAGAAAACCGGAAATATTTCGCACCATGGGTATTCTTCACTCGTCGGGTCAAATACTCTTGGTGGATGTGTTGAATTTTAAAGAAACGATAGATCATTTCTTCAACAATAAGATTCCGTGCAAAGTAAATTAATGATACGTAAAGAACTAAAAGAATAGTTGTCACTTTCAACACACCACCCACCAAGAGTATGTGACCCGAGGAGAGAAGAATGCCTATGGTGCGAAGTATGTCCGGCTTATTAATATATTGTACCGATTGTATGAATAAATTATCGCTTTTAAACATAGTACTATAAAAATCGTAGCTAGATTTTGAAAAAGTTTTTGAAAAAATCTAGTTTTCACTGGGAATCTCCCGTGTTCAATATTTATTTACAAAATTATTGATATCGTTATTGTTATACCAAATGGAGTCACAAAAAGAAATAAAAAAAAAATATAACAGAATTTAGCCGTTGATGAATTTTTTTGATTTAAGCTGATGACAAAATTATACATTTATGTGGTCGTGCATTGGCAAAATTTAAATGTGGGAATTCACCGATTATGCCAAACGACCTATAGGTACATTTAGTTAACGTCATCGTTGTAATAATAATGAAACAAACGAAAATTCGCTATCATTGTACTAAATCAGTGGTTCTCAACCGATGTGTCGCGTATTTAGTTAGGTGTGTCACAAAAAAAATTGTTTGTTTACATTTTAGAGTTTAAACTATACAAACCTTATATTGTAAAGAAAGGTTCACACTACACCATATTATCACAAATATCTCACTGAATTTTTTTATGAAAATATAAAATCTTTAGCTATGTAAATGTATAATTTTAAATTCCGTTATAGTTACCAATATGGTGACTTGAACGCTGGTGGAGAGAAAATCATGAAATAAAATAAACGGGTTCCTTTTTTTTTTTGATTTTTGATGTGAATATATTATTAGAGTGTGGAATCTCACTCTTAATAAACCGTCCGAGTGGGGAATGGTTATAAATTCAAAACTCAAAGATAGCATTTTTTGTGCCTTTTTAGCAAAGTCCATATCGAAATTCTGAGTTAATAAAAATTTTGTTTCATAATGCCCACGTCACAGAACATATTATAACATATTTTATTATGAAATAATTTTGTATATTTCATTATTTTAGATTCTAAACAAAGTGAAGAAGCTAGTGTTTTTACAATGATGTTTATTTTAATTTTTTTTTTCTGTAAATAACTTTTTGAGCCCGGATTTACATCTAATTGGTACTTTAAAGAAGTCAATTTTTTGAATTTATCAATTTTTGAATTTTTTTTCTTTTTGTTTTTGACAAACTACCCAAAATTTGACCAAAAAAGACTGGGAAATCATAATTTTTTGATCCAAACTTTATGAAATTTTAAATATAGATAAACAATAACATGAGAAATATTTTGAAGCAAGAAAATTTTGAAAATATGAAAAAAATGTTCAGACATTTTTCTAACACTTTTTTAATGAATAAAATTTTTTCACCTTTATATTATATTGGATAAAAAAAAAGTCAAGTTAAGTAAAGTAAAGTATAGACAAGAAAGCCGGACATACTTCGTACCACGGATATTTTTCGCTCTTCGAGTCAGATACACTTTACTTTACTTTATTTATTTTTATACTTATTTTAGGTTCAAAAAAGTATTCAATTTATATTTTATTGATATAACGAAAGAAAAATATTTAATTCCTATGAAAATGTCTCGAAAAATGTAAAGTTGAGTTTGAAAAAAAAAAAATTAAGTGACAACCAAAATACTTGACTTTAAATTGTTTAGAAAAATGAGTCTTGCTTAGTCTTTGTTGTATGCAACCAAAGTATACACTTAAGATTCCTGAATCAAATTTGTTAGTGTCCGTTAAAAAAGTTTGAATTATCTATACACTAGTTATATTTTACAGAGTACTATTTATAAAAGGTCGTGATTTTTACACGACTATAGTGATCTCTAGGTAGGAACTTTCCAAAAAAAAAAAACGAGTTTTCGCGATTCCTCGCCATGTGCATTATCTTCGCGGCCGACTTTCTATAGAACCGCCGCCGTCGGGGCTATATACTTCCACACTCGTATCGCGTACATTTCATATACCTATATTTGATATTATAGACATTTATTAATATTATTATAACTGCATCTCGTGACTTTTCGTCAATATACTTTCCCCGTTTCGTATCACACGAACACATAATATTATATAAAAGTATATAATATAAACCAAAATTGTTTTAACACGCGTATACCGCCACCGACTAGACTTCGTACTTTTTCATTTCCTTCTTTCAATCAAAACGAAAACACATTTTACCGAGCGTTTATTTTTTTTTTTTTACATAAACCACGTGACGAGTGAAATTCACGAAAATTGTATTCGTTTACACCACGCGAGTTTATATTGTATTACCCGAATCTGATACGTGAATTACGGAAAAAAGTCAGAAAAAGAGTTTTTGAAAATCTGAGAAAGAAGCGAGGTAAGTATTATTACCGTATAACCAAACACGTGTTCGGATAAATGGTGTCAGAACACCTAGTTCACAATTCAGTGGCGGCGCGAAGGGTGTTTCTTTGAATCACGTGATTCATAATCAAATTAGGGGTGGTTGAGCGTTCAAGAGTGTTCAGTAGGTTAACTAAATAATATTAAAAATAGAAGTAAGAAGTAAAATAATATGCACATTGGTTTAGCATTATGTACCTGTAGATAGGGAGGGGATAGAGCCTCCACAAGTCCATGAGCTCTACAAAATTCAAACACATAATTTTTTAAACCAAATTGCACCCAATGGATGAGTGGTCAGAGAGGATTTCCGGGCGTTGGTAGGGTTAATTTTAAAATACGTGTAATTTTCAGTTAATTTAAAATGGAGTACACATACAGGCTCATTCAACCCTGATACTAATATATGAAACGATTTTTCAAATAATTATGCAAAAATAAAAAACAAGTTTATTTCTAATGTTCTTGTGCAAGAATAAGAAAAAACTGCAGAAAGAACTCTTTTACTTAAAAAGAAATTTGAGGTTCCTAGGAAGCTATATCAAGTCGCACCTAAGAACTACCCGGCAAAATCAACCGCGTTTATCGATTTTGCACGCCACGCGCCGCTCGCGATCATCATCTACGCACATCACTTCAGTCTGCAATATAACATTATTCGCGTCAGATTTTTACAATAACCAAGTGTTACAAAAATACATGAATATTCTACACGCGCATATATCACCTAAATAATGTATACGAATGTGTGTCGTCGGCACAGAAACGCAGTTTAATTTTTATTGTTATTACCATCAATATTATAACAATAATAATAATGATATATTATAAATAGGGATGCTTATATATATTTTAATATTATATGCGATAAAATATCGCTGTTAGATTTATATTATTGCACGCCGAATACGCCGGCAATTCGTAATGGAAACGATATACACTTAATAAGTGATAATAACATAATAATTCACAACAATCACGACCACTGCAAACCACAGTTAATACCAAACCGAGTGAAACGAAAGAAATATAATAAATCGTATCGGTTCCAGACGGGAAATCGGGGCCAAGTGCACACTTCAACTCTATGTTTGGATCTCTATACACTACCTAGTCCAATATTTTAGAGCATCAAATCGTTTCGTTAAAACGATAGATACATAAACGGCTTACTAAAAACATTCTATTGAATACTTTGAGAAAAATACTGAGAGTTTCGAAAAATGATCTCTTAAAAGTACCGTCTAGAAGCGAATTTTGATTCAAAGAAATGCAGTTCGAAACTTTTGTACAAGTATTTCTATACGAAAACGTGTGCACATAAAAAATTAAAAATAAATAAAATAAACATCGTTGTAAAAACACTATGTTTTTAACTCCACTCAGAATCTAAAAATAATAATAATACTGATTATCTGCTGAAACGCTCATTTCGAATATAATAAATTATTGCTCGAAATAGTCGAACTATTCTAGAATTCTAGATGATCGAGTTCAAACTGTTCAAAAAATTTTTCAAGTTCAAGATATTCGAAAGTTTGAAGTGTTCGAGAACCCGTCACTATTTTTAACCGAGAACACGAAATTTCAAATACCTATTTGAAAACCAAAACCACAAACCGTAGACAACCGTCTGGGTTTAAATAATTTAAAGATCAATATTGATAAATTTTAAAATCAGTTCTTAAAACCCAAAACCCGAAACAAATAAATTCATCACCGTGCCCCGCGATTATATCTCTTTAATTTTCTTTATGTACCTACAACCTAACCTATTGACCCAAACCTGAAACATGAAACGCTTTCCAACTACTGTTATCATAAGTAATATAATAATTATTGCGATTTAGCTCTTTTCTCGCGAGTATAATATACATTAACATTCTGTAATACATATTATTATTATTATTATTATTATTATGTAATTAAAACAATACAATATTACCGGTAAATAAACATGATAATGTGTGTGTGTGTGTGTGTGTGTGCACGTTTTCCGTGGCGATAAGCATCCAAGGAAAGTGTATAATGTATTATACAATTAATCGACAAAAACCAAAGAAAATAATATTAAATGTCTATTTCACCGGTTTTACTCGTGTATTATCTAATAGTGTACTGTTATTCGTTCAATTATACGCATAAAAAATGCCTAATGATAATAATCGTACCAGTAGCGCGTGTGTTCACGCTGTACTCACCGACTTATGTATATACGATACGTCACATCATAGACTTACGCGTCTCATTATATAATCATATTATTATAGTAACACCGTCAAACCTAATCCGACCGAATTATGTTTCCTTTTTATATCATCCTTCCCGCGAGATAAGACCACAGAATAGATTAATCGGAATGGACACTGATAAGGATTTACATAGGAAGCATAGGGTTGTCTGGAAAACTGATCCGCCATTTTGTTGGAGGAAAAATCAGAATGACCATATAACCCAAAAAAAATTATGTTCTGAAAAATTAGTAACTATTCATAAATCAATTTTTGATTTAACAATTCACTTAAATTAAAAAGCATCTCACAATAAAATTAATTCTAAAGAATTATGTATTTTGTGAGCAATGTATAACTTATAATAAAAGAAAAAGGTAAAATAAATAACATCATAAAATATATTAACTTCAAAATTATTTATTAAACAAATCTTCATTTTATTTTATTCCACAATACTCACAGATCAAGTATTCTCACATGAAAAAGAATAAAACAAAGTGTGTATTTCGCTCGTCGGGGTGTTCTTCGCACGTCAGGTGAGATACTCTAGACGGATGTATTGAATTTTAAAGAAACGATAAATCATTTCTTCAATAAAACGATTCTGAACGAAGGAAGTTAATAATAAAAGAAAAAAAAAGCAAAAATTATTGAGATCTTTTCAGGTCAATTAGACATATGTCAGTGAGATCATATTACATTTTCAAGTCTTAATATCAAAAATCAAAAATTTTATTACATAAAAACTAACAAAAAATGAGAAATTTTCAAAATGCCGTACTTAACTCAAAATTGATCAAATCGTTTTGAAATTTATATGATATGTTCTCGTAACTATTTTTAATGGTTCGTGAAAATGTCAAGTCCCTAGCTGCATTATTTCAGAAGTTATGTCAAAAAGTAATTTTCAATTTTACGGAAATTTCGGTAATTGCGTATTTTGCCGTTTTTTGTCAATTTTTCGACAGTTTTTCCCCGTTTTAGAGTCATGACTCATGACTCACTTTTCATGCTTGTGTCCATTCATCTTATTATGTGTTATTATGTTTATGCCCACAACGTAAATATTATTTAGTCTTGGTAAATATCACAACAATGTTATCACAGTTTAATAAATGATAATTTTTCCTCCAACAAAATGGCCGCCAATTATTGATAATATTTCAGAGTGTCCAAGGCCTGATAAGACCATAGTATTTTCTATACTTACAGTAACTTGTAAAGTACATATTATTATTATAATATACGTAGTGTATCATCACGAACACAATATGCCAATTTCGTATTGAAAATAAGGGCAAAAATCACAGAATCTTCTCGAAACATGTTGTATACGTATTACGTATTACGTGTGTGATCATAACGCAAGACGAACGTGTATAATTAATGTATATTAAATAAAATAATATTAAGTATAGATAATATTATTATGTGCATCAAACGTAAAACCGCGGAAAGGTTTTCCATTGCGGTCGCGTTGTACGCATCTATGCGAAGTAATATTTTAATTATTTTCACAATTTTAATTACGTTACGAGCTTTATTGTACTAATAGTTACACATAAATCTTCTTAAATAGGAGTGCGCACGGGGTATAATAATAATTAATGTATTAAATGCAGCTGCTGCTGTTACGGCATGATAATATAACATCGTTGGCGATCAATAGACTAAGTTACTGAATGACATTTGACACGTTTTATGTGGGATAGCAAAATTAAAATATACAATTCTATATATTATTATGCTTTCTTATGGACATTGAATAATATGTTATAGATATACTACATAGCATAGTCTTCCAGGAATACGTTTGTATACTAAAACGTTGAAAAAACTATGAAAACCACTCGACCTACGAGTAGGAAATCACACTATAAATGGCGGCGATATTGATGGCACCAAAATAAAATACACGCAGTGGTAGATTGAGCGTCAGGCAAAGTAGGCAGTTGCCTAGGGCGTCAAATTTTCGGAAGCAACAATTTCGTGTTAAAATTATTATAGTCATACATTTTTATATTCCAAAAATGTATTTTATTTTAAAAACGTTTACCAAAGTGTTGGTTATTTTATTAAATGTCACTGATGTTGGTATACCTACAATATAATAATATAACAATATAATGAGAATTGTCGTTTTTAAATTTTTTCTCTGGAAAATGACTAAATGGGAAAATTCGGTTTATTAAGATTAAATATATATTTGACTATTTACACCATTTTATACAAAAAATAACTTTAAAGTACCTATATCGATTATTTTAGCACTACAGGATTGTTAAATACTTCATTTTAAATTTGAAGAATATTTTAAATTTATTAATAATATTTTTATTCAATTTTATAATACATTTTCGTTTTTGACACTAGTATTGGTATCCAATTTTCACAAATAGAACGATTATTGGATTTAAAAATTGATTATTTAGTCAAAAAAAAAAAAAAATTTAGTTTCGAAATTCACGTCTTGCACATGAACGGTAGAAAATTTTTTTCGGGCGTTAAAAAAAAAAAAAAAAACAATTGCCTAAGGGCGACAATAGTGTAAATCCGTCTCTGAATACGCGTGCAGGAGATGGACCTACGTATATCCGTAAACGGTATTTCACGCCACGTTTCACGTTTTCATAAAATATGTAAATTAATCGTACCAATTTCTGATGACGATCGACAGTGTTATTATGAGAACGTTCGCTTCATAAGGAAAAATCGAATTATTGCGTACAAAACGTTCCGTATTTGTTTAGATACGGATCGTGTTGTTATTGTATATGGGAGGATAAGATTCAATTAGAAAATAATTACCGAAAATGCGCGAAAAAAAATGTAATTTATATATAAATCCGATTACCGTATCGAGGTACCACGACGCTCGCAATTAATCCACTTAAACGACCGAAACCCTATTCATAATTTTCGTATGCCTTTACATGCGCGCAAACGCGGTTGCGAGACCTAAATATTATTCCTCTAGTAGTCAGTCACAGAGGCATACGTCTCGTATTGTGAGGACAAACCCCTGTGAAACACACAAAACTTGCCACTCACATTAATAATATTGTAATAAATTATACCACACGAACAGGAAATTCCTATATAATCCAGAGAATACTCATAATAATGAGTCTAAAGAAAATACAAATAAAACTACAGTTAAAGTTAAGTGTTGAAGTGTTAAAGCGTGAAAAAATCATTTTAAATTAAGTTATCAATAAGGATGCACAATTTAAATGGTATAAAACTATAAAACATGAAAAATGCCTCAAAAAACTTCTTGATGTATTAAAAATCCTTTAAAAATATTCAATAACGCTTTTTTTTTTTTTTTTTTTTTGGTGATTATTTAACTAAATCTTAATGGCGGTATATATATCCTACGTTTTTTCAACTTACGTAGATTTTCGGAACTTCTTTTAGCCTGAAAATGATTCAACAAAATATGTTATGTAACATAAAACACAATTGTATCTCAACGCTTATCGTAGTTGATTTTAATCATATAAAACGTGCGATGGTCGCATTTCCCAGCATCTTCTATTACTTATATCACGAATTTATTAATAATAAAGTCCAATTATTAATTTACGACGCTTACAAAGAACTACTTCATAACAGACTCAATTTTTATAAACTACTATTCACTGCCGTCTCCATACAGAGTACGCATTTCAACAGCACCCCCAATGTAGAACTTTCAATTTCAGATTGGACCAATTATTTGTGCTTGAAATCCAGTCATTTGTAATAATTTTTAAATTTTTTCGTTTTTAAAGAGATTATTTGATTTAAATTTGCTCACGCATAAAATATATTCGAGAAATGCCTTTTTAAACAACAAAAATTTTCAAAAAAATTCAAAATAAAATTATTTCCCAGAGTAAAAATGAAATTCGCTATATAATATTTATTTATCAATATTTTAACACAACGTCTTTCAAAAAGAAATGTTTGTTTTTTCAAATTTTTTTTATTTTTGCCTATTGTTTGATGTAGTTTTAATTTCCCCCCCCCCCCCACGTGATTGTAAACGTTTGCATATGTTTCGTAGATAATAGTATACTCAGTTTATATAATATTCTTCAGCCACTGCCATCGCCACACGTGCGCGTAAAAACGACTCTCTGTATCGACTGTGCCGCCGCTTGGTAACCCCTGCACTTGTATAGGCACACTGGCGCGCGTTTCAGTTTTTCCGATAAACCGATACGAGGACTACACACGCGAGGACACACTAAAATATTTACACACTACAAATTAATGTGCACGACACAAAGACTTAACAATAATAATAAAGAAACGTCGTCAACACGGGATCGTGAATTGAAATCCAACGTTTGGGGGGGGGGAGTCAGTCGACATCTTAAGCTGAAATGGATGGAAGCAGTATTATTGGAGAGCTAAGCCCCCTCCTCCAACAAAAAATAATAATAATAATAATTAATACTCAAAGCTCCCGTTTTTTTTTTTTTAATTGCATAAAGCTAATATCATAAATATTTTATACCATCCAAAATTTTCATTCTAATTCCACCGATGATCGACATATTATTGATTCTCAAAAGTCATAACGAATGAATCGGTTAGGGTGTAAAAAAATATTATTTACGAAAAATTATTTAGTCCAACACGTGATCTATAAAATATACTTAACAATCTATTCGGCTTATTTATTAATTAAGTTTTGGAATTCGCGTCATAAAATACATACATATTATTCTTCAAAGATCAAGATTCTTCAATAGATCTTCAAGATAACTGTTCTGCGATAATGCTCCTTTGTTTGGATGAATATCCTCGATCTATGATGAAAATCCACACTAGATGGGTAATTTCGAAGGCAAACCGATGCGTTGCATTTCTGCAGCAGTACTCGGCGGGCGGGCCATTTTTTAAGCACGCGATGAGAAAAAAAAGAGTGGGGGATTACAGAAATAAAGACGTCTTTGTAAGTGAAGAACACGAATGAAATAAAATTAAAAATAAATAAATAAAAACGTTCAAGTGCCTCGCCGGAAACACCAATTATTCCGACCGCCGCGCGCCGCCGCCGTTTCACTAACCGTCCGGAATCGCGTCTATAGCATTATATTATTATGATTATTATTATTATTATTATTATTGTAAATACACGACTAGGCCATTATTACGTTGCACTATAGGTATATATATATATTATTATAATATTGTCGTGGTTATTATTATTTATTCACGTGCGAGCCCACACGATTCTTCTTCGTCTTTTTAGGACTCCGCGCGCGTGAATCCTTATTATTATTAACAATCGTCAGAAATACGTATTGTTGTTCGTCTGCGCGGTGGTGATTAAACGAGCGATTCGTAGGCGTTCGTCGTTGTCGAGTTCATTGCCGTACATTACATACGAGTAAAATGCGCTGTACGATGAGGATGTTTATGATATTTAAATCCTGCAGTATCGTGGACATAGAAGAGATTGGCATTTGGCATTTGCCTCGAGTGCCTTCATTGCAAAGCGCCAATTCGTAAAATATTTTTACATTCTAACTCATTTCATACTTCTGAGCAGTGAGCAAAAAAAAAAAAAAAAAGAATAAGATAACTAGATCACATGAAGTGTTTTGATCCAATACTATTGTTATAGTCGACAAACTTTTAGGCTTCACACCACCGTATATCATATATACTAAAAAAAAAAAAATTGTCCGTTTTTGGAATAAATAAAGGATTTTAGATAAATATCTAATTTTTTTTTGAAAATTTTTTTCTTATATTACCTATATATATATATAATTCACTTACGAGTTATCAGTTAGAGTTAAAATGTTATTCAATATTTTTTCGTCATTTTATTTTTTTTTAATATTATTTCCATAAATTGAGAGAAAAATTAATGAAATTTGTCTATTAGAGTAGGTATATTGAAAAATACAACAAATTTTCAAAATGAAAACAAGTTTTCAAATTCAAACTTCTATTCGAACATTTTTGAAGAAGACTGCAACACAGGGCTTTCACTCGATTCGTCTTGAGTCCCGTTAATGAACATACCTAAATAATGTTATACGCATAATTTATGATATAGTTTACATCACCGCCTTACCGGATACTAAGCGAGTTTTCACAACGTTTTTATTCTCCTTCGGAAACGTTTTACGCGCGGGTCACTACACACAGGCGAATTTCCCACGGCAGATTTTTTTTTTTTTTATTACTATCTTCAGACCCAAAACAATAAAACGACAACAACAACGTGCAGTTGTAGTATAATGTTATTATTATTATTATTATTATTTTATACTGTTGATCACATGACCATTGCCGTTACTCGTCACTGAACAACGTTTTCGATCGACACGATGGCGTTCTGGGCAAAAATCGTATTTTAAATAAATTCAGCAGTTTTGGATATACATGAAAAAATTATTAAAAATACGTATAAATGATATTAACGTTTTTTTTTTTTAGCTTTTTTATTAATTTACGAACGATAAATGAATTTGAGAAAAACAAAGGCCCTTAGGTGATTATTATTATAATATATATGTATGTATGTATGTGTGAAATGAGAATTAATTTTCGTCACAGCACCAGAACTAATCATCAATCGTTCGCAATAAGATTTTTTAAAGCTTTGCTACGAAGCAGATTTTAGAAGTCGGTTTTATTTTCATAAACAATGTATAGATAATATCAATATTAATAAATATTGCCAAAATATCCTCCACCACTCAATAGCGTTAGCGTTCACGCCTTATTATTGCCGTATTACACAATACAATATTATAAAATAGACACTCCAACAGTTGATTGATTGTATAATAATTAATAATATTATTTATGGTAAAAACGAACGCCAAGGTATGCAAACTATATTATAATCTACATAATATGATATATTATATCATTTTCCATAGCATATTTATTATCTTATCCTCCTCCCCACTATTCCAAACCATTTAGGATCAAGGGATTTGGACCTAAACCTCCCCACCTGGCACGATCTCTCATATTATCTATACACACTCCAGCAGCAGTCCTCATATTATCACTCTAAATCGTAACTAAACATCTCCTAACCGGTCTTCTTCTTCCCATCTTTTCTTCAGAATTCATCATTTACATAACCACTCTTATTATAATAATGTATTAAACGGTATTAAATTAATGATTATGTATAAAATACATAATGAACGCTGAAATCAAAGCGCAAAAGATTCTATGTGACTCGAGCGAAGCCACTAGTAATATACGAATATAATAATATGTTCGTTTTTAAACATGAATTCATATTATATATTATAATTATTATGACGCGCCGGTCCTACAAAATACGGAGGACGAGGCTACAAGACTCAGATAACGCCACCACAATATAATATTATTTAGCTGGTTTCATAAGATTATAGGGATACTATTATTTTTATTACCGTGTTTACGCGTATACATCTGTGGTAGTTGTTATCTTTACCGAAACGATATTAGAGACGTTAAGTCCATTAAATAAAAACATAATATTCGATTATTCATTCAAAGCTGCTTTATTACGCGCTGTCTGACGTCCGTATGTAATAATATAGTATATTTGTCATAAACACAAAGTATTTAAAATGTGATTTTGTAAAAAAAAAAAAAAAATCCTTAAACGTTAACGAATATTATCAATGGTAATTAGACATAAAACACATCCCGCTAAAGGACGTGTTGTTATAACCAGTTTTGAACAAAGTTTAGATATAAATATTTGGTAAATGCAGAATGTCGGTACATCCATATTATGTAATAAACTAATGTGGGTTCAAAGATATATATATCTCCGAGCCTTGGACTCCTCACCCTCCCACTCGAGTAATAATTTTAATTTACTTTATACACAGAGATAAAAATGAGAACTTGACATTTTAAAAGGTTTAAGTTATTATTTAACATCATTTTATATTAAATAAACGAAATCAGACACATAGTACAATAATAACTATGTGTACTGTACAAGCATGTAGTTAGAAAATATTCTTAGGATGTACCAATAATTTTTGGCCCAAGAATTCCATATAATACGCAAATTATACTGTATAATTAACATGAAATAGGTAGGTACATATTTTAAAGTTAAATCTAGTACAAAATAATTTTTCTATTTTTTTAGTTTTTAGAAAATCTTCTAACAAATTCTTTCAAGTCAAGTATTGTAACAATATTTTTCTTGATATAGAACAAGTTGACCAATCGATCATTCGACTTCTCGTATAGATTTTCAACCTCCCAAGACATAAAAATGATCTCTTACAAGCTGAACTTAAAACTAGAATAGATAATACATTCTTATTAGTTCAATGATATTACATTTTTTTTTTTTTTAGGATTCAACAGTTTTGAATGTACTAAAGTACTAAAAGCAAAATCATATTCTTCATACACTTTACTACGATAAAAAACATCTTTACACGTAGAAACATTAAATCAAAAAGATAATTTTAATAATTTTCAAAAACAATAAAGAGAAAAAAAGTGAGTGGGCCGGCTCGAGGCCAGAGTAAATTAAGAGTGGGCCAGGCCTCCCCTTAGCTACGTTCCTGGTACTGTATAATAAATACAGTATACGCTATTATAGTAATTTAGCAATAGAATATTATAACTAGTAGTATAGTAGTGAACAATTAATTAACCGCATATATTATTGTTATCAAGTCGTTTCATTGTTTGAATAAACAATTGTAAACTCATAGGAAAAATCGTTGGTAATAGTGTTGGTGATGTTATGCAAATGTTGCTATAGTGCTAAGTATTATGTGCGTACGTTACCAGTTACAACTGCAACAGTTGAGCGGTTATTTTCAAAATTAATAAAAATCATTCCAAAACTGTATTGAAACAAGAGAAAACATTAATATCGACTTAATATTTATATTAAATTGTAGTAATAAAACTTAGTACTAATACTTAGTATATTAAAAATATAATATCGACTAAACGTTAAATCGCAAATGAAATGGATTTTTAATGATATTTTATTGATACATTCCTAATCTAACCTAACCTCTTTAAAGTATTAACTAGGGGCAAATCTGATTTCAAGAAATCATCATTTGTAAAAACAATTTGTTCAGAATCTAAAAAGACACATTAGGTACCTATATATTAAGATCATTAGAATTATTATTATGTGTAATATAAACCTACTTATTTTTTATATGTACCTACATATTCATACAAACATAATTAGACACATGGGTATTTATTTTATTTTAAAATCGAAAAAACTTTTTAACTGAGGTAAATAACAAGTCAGTTAAAAGATTATGAATCCAATATCTTGTTTATATTTTGTTTTTTAAAGTTTATTACGCGCAACTTCAAAGTCGAGTTCAAAGTATAAGTCTTCCTTATTTCTATCAACAACAGCTCATTGTACTAATATGGTACCTTATTTTAAAAGTTTATGAAATCAAACCTTAATAATAACCTAAATAGTAAAAACCTCAATTTTAAAATTTTTTCGCTGGTTAACATTTCCATTTTTCAATAAAAATTTAAACATTTTACTTGCATAAATACACAACAACTTATAATGAAGAATAAGAGTGATGACTGACCAATTAGTTTTAGAAAATTTGGACGTATCTGACATAATATAATCGGTTGAACGATATAATTATTTAGCTATATAATACTGCATTGCAGGACCAAAAGATATTATGTAGGTATTTCATAATATTATTTAATACTTATTATTCACTTACTATATAATTATACTTACTATTTTTAATGTCAATTTAATACCTTGCGCAATTTCAGTAAAAAAAAACAATAAAATTCGCAAAAAAAGCCCTTAAAATCGAATTTAATATACCAACATGAAAAGCTATGCAACAATATTATGTTACAATACATTATAATATATTATAGGAAAAATATTTGTAGTAAATATGTTGACATACTGCATTATGTGCAAGAATCTGATTTCCCAATTCACGTTCTAAACTTAAAATGCTTATTTTATTTGCAGTTTCGTTTTGTAAATACTACAGAGGTAGAATAGCAAGTATGTAGATACTTACAAAGTTTATGTTTGCTATCATTATAAGATCGCTCTAAATAAAACAATGCAGTAGCGCAGTGCATTGTTATACATCCTAAAAAGAGGTGTAAGTACAGAAAATAAGTACCTAACATCTACTTAACGTAAAGAATATTATTCTCATAATTTTCAGATATCTACTACCTAATATTAAATATGTAAATATAAAATAATAGTGAAAAAAAAAAAAAGAAGAATGTCCCAAAACGCGATTTTTAGGGAACACCGAATATATTCTGTAGGACAAATTGATACAGCTATACACATATTATTAACTGTAATATATTATATTATTGTAATAATAACAGTGTAAAAATCATGTTTGTGTGTACTCACCGCAAACGCGAAATTGAAGAAGAACAATATGTATTTGATCGTGATCGTGCCTAGACCCATTTCGGCAGATTTCCGTGTCCCGTACTCGTGCAGAAAATTATTTTTCTCTTATATATATTTTATTCTTTGTGGCGGCGATAGCAGCGAAACGTTTCGCAACACGACGGCCCGGAGAAAAACTATTGATATATGTAATAAATGTATTATTATTTTTCGTTAGCCTGACGCGCATACGTGTGTTGGACGCGACAAAACGACAACACGCGTGTGGAGAGTGAAATTGTGACGGACGGTGCGAAGTTTCGACGGGCAACTACGAGAACGTACAACTACTACGGCGACGGACGGATAATAAACTGTGCGTATGATGTTCCGTTCTGTCACTATTATTATTTTCCCGGCAACACGACGCACTACACTGTGGCACAGTCAGTCGGACGTGTTGCGCGCGCATTCGTTTGTTTTTGTTGTATATTATATTTCGAGTCGCGAGTTGCCCCGCCGCCGAATATACGAATAAACGCGTCGACGGTGGGCGCGATGTGGTTATAGCGGATTTCGGTTTTAAAAAGTTTTCACCGCGGTTTTCGGTATAACGAAATAATTGTTCAGAATGACTTACGTAATTATTTTATTGTGGCCATGAAACTCGAATATCCAATAGTTCTAGATTTGAATCGAATTCAGCGCGATTCGTTCTTTTCGAACAAGACGCTTTTTATGTTTTTACTCTTATTCGCTCATCGAACATAATGCGGATATTGAATTTTCAATTAGAAAACATTAATTTAATAATAATTCATCGCGTTCGGAAAACGATTAACGAAGCTTATTTAATTATTATATAGTTTATAGTTTAATTTTTTATGTAATGCAAAACCCTAGGACAAATTACATATTATATGTGAAATTCTCAAGACTTCAAACAATATTATCGTTTTTGAAAAAACGATATAAAATTCCGTGTCAATTTATCTATTGGTAAAAAAAAAAAAAAATAATAGATTTTTTGTTGAAATTTTAATTTTCGATACGAGTAGGTGCATGGTGCGGTCGAAAATGACTTTTATCCGTCCAGCGTGCCAAAAGTTTCGTCCAGGGCCGAAAGTTACTTTAACAGTCAGCTCCATGGAAAAAAAGGCGGACATACTTCGCACGATGGGTGTTCTTCGCACGATGGGTGGGATTGTCTTGACGGGTGTATTTAATTTTAAAAAAACGATAAATCATTTCTTCAATAAAACGATTCTGAACGAGGGAAGTTAAAAATATAAAAATAAATGAGAAAAAAAAAATGTTCGAAAAATGTCCAAAATTTTTTTTTCACAT
The DNA here is from genome assembly GCA_025469315.1 of Stegophylla sp. TES_Ste_2020. Lineage (NCBI taxonomy): Eukaryota > Metazoa > Arthropoda > Insecta > Hemiptera > Aphididae > Stegophylla > Stegophylla sp. TES_Ste_2020. Next base: position 767 of record JAIPRM010000315.1, on the reverse strand, counting down.
TTTCAAAATTTTCTTGCGCCAAAATCTTTCTTTTATGGTTTTCTATCTATGTTTAAATTTTTACAAAATTCGGAACAAAAAATGATGATTTCCGAGTCGGGCTTGTTAAATTTTGGGTAGTTTTTTCCAAAAAAAAAATTGAAAAATTGAGAAATTCAAAAAAAGACCTCTCTAAAGTACAATCTAGAGGCAAATTCGGTTTCAAAAAGTTATTGATTGAAACTTTTGGACAAGTATTTCTATACGAAAAGTTGTACACAGAAAAAAAATAATAAATAAACATCATAGTAAAAACACTAGTCTTCACTTCGTAGTTCACTTCGTTCAGAATCTAAAAGATGTCCAAAGAGTATTATTAATAAATGCGGTTGGGTAGTAAAGGTACTTTACAGCCCGCTAGCGCGGAAAAAGAAAGTTTTCCAAGGAGTATTATAAATATATGAGGCATAGGCGTGCTTAGACTTTTCTTTCGGGGGGTGCACATTATAAATTAGGGGCCCAAATTATTTTAAACATAAATTGTTGTCGATTTATTGCAGTATAGGTTGGGTTAAGTTATCTTGCAACTTTTTTTTAGATTCTGAACGAAGTGAAGAAGCTAGTGTTTTTACAATGATGTTTATTATTATTATTTTTCTGTGTACAACTTTTCAAATAGAAATACTTATCCAAAAGTTTCGATCAATAACTTTGAAACTCGATTCGCCTCTAGATTGTACTTTAGAGAGGTCATTTTTTGAATTTCTCAATTCTTCAATGTTTTTTTT
>JAIPRM010000314.1:0-63185 GCA_025469315.1 Stegophylla sp. TES_Ste_2020 | reverse complement strand
TTTCGATCAATAACTTTTTGAAACCGGATTTGCCTCTAGATTGTACTTTAGAGAGGTCATTTTTTGAATTTCTCAATTCTTAAATTTTTTTTTTGGAAAAAACTACCCAAAATTTGACAAAAACGATTCGGAAACTATCATTTTTTGATCCGAATTTTATGAAAATTTAAACATAGATAGAAAATCCTATAAAAAAGATTTTGGCGCAAGAAAATTTAAAAAAAAAATTTTGGACATTTTTTGAAAATTTTTTTTTCTTTTATCATTAACTTCCTTTGTTCAGAATAGTTTTACTGAAGAAATGATTTATCGTTTCTTTAAAATTTAATACGCCCTGGAGATACATTACTACCCATAATGTATCTCCAGAAGATCAAAGAAGAATATTCGCGGTGCAAAATATGTTCCCATTAGACATTTCTAAATACTCTCCTGCCTTTGTTCCAAACATAAATTATATAAAACGTGCAGCGTCGTAAAAATATTATAATATATACGTTTACTGCCACGGTCTGTAAAGGGGGTCGCACGTTAGGTCGTTTGATTTAACCGCAGTCTGATATAACTAATTATTATTTATTGAATAATCGGAGGAAACAACGCGCGGCCCTACCTACCGCAGTCCGCAACCAGTCGATATTTATTTTTTTACCAACGACTATAATAGTAATAATATTATGTTTATGTTCGTCAATGTTATTTACTTGTTTCCTGTTCGTACACCATCGGGCGATAATAATACCGAATATTAAGCAATTAATAGGTATTAAATTAGTATCTACTTATATTTACAAGTAGGTACCAGCTAATATACGTTATTAATTATTGACGACATTTTTTAGGTACACGTGGCAGACCTTAATTTACAGATTTTCGAGGTCTCGTAGAAAAAAAACAAAAAATCAAAAATATTCCTCATACGACACATTAAAACGACGAGTGAACGTATTTTTTATTTTATTAAATCGCACTTACTTTTTGCGTGTATCAATTTCTTTATCTCGTTCTATTGCCAACTCATCAAAGATATCATCTCAAGACGACTGTTTTTTGTCGAATTTTCTATAATCGATTTACGCGCGTTTTCGAAAATAATATTTAAATCGTTTAAATGCTGAAAAAGCTACAATTTATACGAGGCGTTGTCGAATATATTTATAAAACCATCTTAACATCCGGAATTCCAGAATTATATATTTTATGTCATGATTTTCAAGGGGGGCTAATTCTGCGTTTCGCTGTTACCCTACCCTTGGGGGGCGTATTTAGGATTTTCTCGAGGGGGAGAGGGAATATGAAAATTATTTTTTTCTTGGTCAAGATCCCTTTATTTAATAAGAGTAATAGTAATACATAGTATAAATTGTCGTAAAAACGTATAGAACATAATTAATATGCATTATTATAATAATGTTAATAATAATATAATTTCAAATATGTGATGTCGATGAGGAAATCATACAAGTAGACCAAGTTTGTGATTATCGAATGATTTTTTAAAATTACCTTAGGGATAATGCACTTCTTAAATAAATGTTATAGGAATGCCTTAAGAGGTTTTAGTATTTTCAAGAGGATATGCTAAATATCGAAATTTATGTCCGTGCAGGTTTAGAATTTATCTGCACAGTCTGATCAAATTGAAAAACTCGAAATACTACAAAGGCATTTCATTCATAATTTGTTTAGGTTCAAAATTAATTAATTTTTCATATAATTTATAATATTGTTAGCTAGGTACTCAACAAAATCAATTTGATGTATCTAGAGTTTATTTAAAAGGTGTGATATATTTTCCCAAGTTTTTACTCAAAATAGTTTTTAAGTTCCAGAAATTAATTCAATAAATACAATTTATCTTTATATTTCTCTTAGTTATAAAAATTATATTTATGAGAATTATATAATATAATATATATATACGGCACAGGCAAGTGGTATATAATATACCACTTGCCTGTGTCGTGTGAAAAATTGATTAATTTTTATTTTTATCCTTTTTTTAAAACTTAAAATGTAAGTCTCTGATTTGAATGCATGATTTGTTACCGGTTTGAAGTATTAATAATTATTAATTATCATGCTAATGGATTTATAGTAATATTCTCTAATATATAATTATTCTCGTATACAATGCCACATTAAAATAAATGACTAAAAATCAAGAACGTGGAGAACGCAAAAGCAAGATGAGTATTTTTCCGTTTTTATTCAATTCTTTGTAGTTTTACCTAAATCGAGACAAAACTATTGAAAGTAAAGAAAAATAATCTGTAAAAAGTAATATGGCAATAAAATTATTTATCGTAAACATAGAATATAAGTATTGATCTGAGAACATGTTCGATTATAAAAATGTGTTTCCTGAAGAAAAAAAAAGGTATATGAATATCAATGTAAAACAAACTCTTCGACTCCTTGCGTAGAATCTAAAATAATTGAATATGGTTTAATAACAATGACGATCTTTTCACAAATCGAATAAATTTGTAATTTCCTCATGAAATAGTGATGTAAAAAAAAAAAGGTCAAGTGAGGGGATCTATCCCCTATATCCCCTCCCGTAAATACGCCACTGAGTACCCTTTCACGTTTTCCGGAATCGATTTCACGGAATCTTAGACCGGAATTCGTGCGACATCGCCGTTGACCTTAACCGTACTCGACGCTTGACCGGTATGCTTTGGTCACGTCTTTTCCGGTTGATCTCGAGCAACAATAAATGCGTCACTACCAGACTGATCGCGCGACACACGACACGGCCAGTCTAGTTGGGCGAGAAACCGAACGCGGGGATTCGGTCTAGAGTCTTACAGATTTTGCCCTGGAGGAAACGAGTAATTTGTTATTTAAACATTAGGCGGCTTCGACCATTTTTTTCATACGCAATAATAATTATTATAAATAAACACAATTTATAGGAATAAGATCTTATTTTCTAGGTTATTACTTAGTCTACAATTCGTCAATAATTACTTCTTGGACGTCAAGTGTTATGTTTTTATGACTCATTCAATCGATCCGGTTTTATTGCAAATAATAGCCTTTTATCATTATTGCTTAAAAGATTTATTATTATTATTAAAATACAATGACAAGAATGCAATATTATAAATTATAATATATTAGCGTTTTTACAATGATGTTTATTAATTTTTTTTATTATTCTTAATTATTTAGACATGACAATGTTTTATAAGTACGTTTTAATTCTTTTTAGAGTGAAAAACATTCGCTCAGGTGTGGTGGTGAAGACAGGCAATATATTGTATAATATATTTAAACTTTAACTAATAATGCAACTTGTTACTCGGGTAAATGGAAACAAGGACAATGAAATAAATGTCGTACATTGATAACTGATAAAATGACTAACATGGTCTATGATCATTATTCATTGATCATAAATCTATAACAGTTTTATTATTTTCAAGGTGTAATTTATAATATATATATATATATATTTAATTTTTAACTAATTTTTTATTAGGTACCACTAGTACCACCTGCCACCTACCTACTTTATATGTTAAAAACTTAAAATATGCTCAGAGTTAAATTTATGTCGCAATTATTAAACCAACCGAAATATATAAAAGAAGTTAAGTGAATAATAATCAATTATATTTTATAGATAAGTATGCATATTATACAATATATATTATATAAATTATAAAGTGCCTAAATAGATTAAATATTTCAACATTTCACCTATCGCACAAGCGAATATTTCCCTAGTCCACGAGAATACTTTATTTAAAAAATATTCTTTAAATTTATCATCATACTAACAGTATGCCCATAGAATGACTATTGAAGTGCCTACTTTTTTTAATTAATTTTTTTTTTTAAACCACCCTCTACATTTTCATAAAAAGCAATATTTTCAAAATAGTTATTTTGTACAACATATTTTTATCATTCTGAGGGAGAAAATATTTTACATTAATTTGGTGGATGTGTTGAATTTTAAAATCACAATAATGTAGGTAACAACATCATATCAAAATAATCCAAGTCTATTTCATTATTCGTGAAAATTATGAATTTACCAGTGTTTGAAAATTTTAATGTTTAAACATTTTTTTAATTGATTTAAAAAATATGTAAATGTAAGTTGACCTATTAACCTATGTGATTATGCTTTTAAAATGTGAACTCAGAATTGTATACAAAGTTCCACCCTAAAAACAATAAATTGATTATGTTACAAAATGTTAATGAAAAGAAATCTACTTCCTACCTGTTATTAGGACTAACAGAAGATTTGAGACGTAAAAACTGAAAATGTTGGTAAACAATTATTTTTGATCCAACTTTTGTGAAATTCGATCACTGGTTAAAAAAAATGTGAGAAATCTATTGATATAAACATTTTTTTTTTGGATTAAGATTTAAATTATTGATGAAGTTTTGATTAAAAAATCTATATTTTACATGAAAATGAATAATTTCATACAAAACTCTAACTATACACGCTGATAAAAATTTATTCAATAAGCTAAATTTTAAGAGAATTAGAACACGGATCGAAAAACACGCGAGGAATCATTTGGTATAACATTTTTTTACTGTATTAAGAATTAAATTATTTGTGAAATTTTGATTTAAAAAAAATCATAATTTTACATGAAAATTATCAATTTTATTCAAATCAAACTTTAAACTATTAAAATAAAACAATTTTTAAGATTTGTTAAGTACCGTTAAAATTATAATATATGAGTAAGGTCATATTAGGTGAAGTGTTAAATTGTTAGTTCATAATTCAGTATCATATATTAATAATTTAAAGTTTACCATATTAGAAAAAAAACGAGATATTTCCAAAATTCTATATTTATCCCATAAGGGAGTAAATTGTTTTCAGTCTGTTTTACACTATAATTGATAATATTGTTGAAAATTTTCAGTTTCAAGTTTCAAGCTGTAACTATTAGGTTTGGAATACAACTACATTTTAGATTCTGAACGAAGTGAAGAAGCTAGTGTTTTTACAATGATGTTTATTTTATTTTTTTTTTTTTTGCTTATTTTTTCTGTGTACAACTTTTCGTATGGAAATACTTGTCAAAAAGTTTCGATCAGTAACTTTTTGAAACCGGATTTGCCTCTAGATTGTACTTTAAAGAGGTCATTTTTTGAATTTCACAATTCTTCAATTTTTTTTTGGAAAAAACTACATAAAATTTGACAAAAACGATTTGGAAACCATCATTTTTTAATCCGAACTATATGAAAATTTAAACATAGATAAAAAATAACATAAGAAAGATTTTGGCACAAAAAAATTTTGAAAATGTGAAAAAAAAATTTTGGACATTTTTTTTCTCATTTATTTTTTATATTATTAACTTTCAACGTTCAGAATCGTTTTATTGAAGAAATGATTTATCGTTTTTTTAAAATTCAATACACCCGTCAAGAGAATCCCACCCCTCGTGCAAAGAACACCCATCGTGCGAAGTATGTCCGGCTTTTTAAAACTGATTTCATTAAAATTTAGTCTACGGCATATTTTCCGATCGCTTGTGTTCCAAGTGTTCAATTAGAAATTTAAAAAAGCGTCATTGAAAAACCACTTGTTTATTTGTTCTACTTAGAATCGAAAACAATGGACGCAAATGTTTAAAAAGGCCATAGTTGACTTTCTGTTTCTATCTTTTTTAATAATAACTACAATATTATGTTCACTTTTGACACAATTTTACAATATAAACCATCAGAAACGGTGTACAGTTTTATAAGATTTCGAGAGCATAGACCTCATACAAAACATTATCTGAAAAAAAAAAATATTCGATTTTGCAGAACGACACGCAACTTTTACAACTCTATTTGATTTTAGATTCTGAGTGGGGCAAAGAATTAAAATTATGTTTATTTTTATTTTTACTTTTTGAAAGTTTTCGTTTTCAAACAGAAACATTTTAGATCAGAAATTGTATATAGTTGGTACTTTTGTGAGTTTATTTTCCAAATTTCTCAAAATTTTTTTTTTAAAACGTAGAAAACATGTGGAAAAATTGAATAAAATCAACAAAATATGCCGGAAATAAAATTTTAATAAAATCGATTTTATAAATTTCACTATGACTCCGAAACTAATAGGACTAAAAACTTGAAATTTTTACACATTATCAACACTAGCGAAATACAACAACAAACAATATATAATAATTTAATAATAAAATCTGACTATTTTTCGGGGTAAATTCAGCATTTTGGAATTACCTTGCGTTTCGTTAGGTTTTATCTTACAAAATTTTTAATTCTTGATATTATTAGCTTTAATACGCAACTTTACTCACATATTTATATTTCTAATTAACCTGAAAAATCGTAAGTCAACTTTTGATAACCGTTTAGTAGAATTAGTAATAAACTGGTTATTTTGACGTAAAATAATTATTTTTGAAATTTAAAAAACGCTCAATATTTTCTTTCGCCTACAGATTTCTCACGTGTTTTTCTACGCGTGGCATAATTATTTTTGTATGAAAGTTGGCCAACTGAATCATTTTTTACAAGCGTTTAAATTTTAGAATTATGGCTCAAATGACGATTAAACTAAATAATAGCACATCTATCTTCTTAATTATTACATAATACATATCGATTTATTGTATTAGAGTGAAAAATTGAATATCGGTATACTTATATTATAAAAGTCAACTCATATTTCTGGTTTTGTCAAATTCGGTCGGGCCAAATTTTAAACATAAGAGTCTTAAACTTCAAAATATGACAAAATTAATCATTTTCACGAATAATGAAATGGAAATAGATTATTTTGTTGTCGACAATACCTTATCATAGATGAATTACAAATTGAATGTAAATATTTAACAATTCTTAAACATACCTACTCAATATAAAATTGAAAATTATAATTGCTGTTTGGTTTGTAATTAACTGAAGCTCCGCTTAGAATGGATTTATTAAAGAAATGATTAATTATTTCTTTAAAATCCAACACACCCTCCAAGAGTATCCCACTTGAGGAGCAAAGAATGCCCATGGTGAAAAGTATGTCCGACTTTTTTTTTTTTATGTTATTTTATTCGTCATTATTCACAAGATGCCCTTGCGCCTGCCATAGATGAAGACAGATGACCTAACATACATAACATCTACAATTTTACATTCACAATTCTTATATTTGTTTATTAAAACAAAACAGTCGAAAATATTTCGCATAATAATAAGTAGATTTTGCTCATCGGGTAGGATGCACTTGGTGGATGAATGGAATTTAAAAAAAAACGGTCAGCAATTTATTCGATAAAACAATTTTGAGCAGAGCTTTAGATTGTTATATAGGGCAATTATTATAATTATCAGTTTTAAATGGTGCTTTTAAAATTGAAAATAAACTCAACAGATTTTAACAATCATGTAAATATAAGTAAACCTATATATGAGAAAGCTTGTACACAATTTCCAACCCTTCGAAAATAAGCGTAACTAAGTGGGGGCTTAAGGGATAAGTCCCCTCAAACAGCTTGTAACCCCTCAAGACTTTTTGAAAATTGCTAAAGGTTAATGTATTTAGAGGGGGCTAAATTCAAAAATAAACATTTTAGCATCTCTACATTTTTTATTCTAATTGTGCTAACGCCTTCAAATAATAAACTGAATATTTTACTTAATTTTACATTTTGAACGATGGAAAAATCAAGTGTTCTTACTATGATGTTTATTTTTTCTTCTGTATAGATTTTTTGTATAGATCTACTTGTCCAAAAGTCTCGATCAGCAATTTTTTGAAACCAGATTTTCCTTTAGTTAGTACTTTAGAGATTATTTTTTAAATTTCTCAGTTCTTAATTTTTTTTTTCTTGGATGGGGGGATTATCCAACATTTGACAAAAAAGACTCAGAAACAATAATTTTTTAATCCAAACTTTATGAAAATTTAAATATAAATAGACAATTATATGAGAAATATTTTGGTGCAAGAAAATTTTGAAAATGTGAAAAAAAAATTTTGGACATTTTTCTAACACCTTTTTTTGTATTAAATGTTTTTCCCTTTTTTTTTTTATTTATTTCATTATTTTATAAAAAAAAAAGTAAAGTAAAGTGAAGACAAGAAAGCCAGACATACTTCGCACCACAGATATTCTTCGCTCTTCGGGTAAGATACTCTAGGTGGGTGTGTTGAAAATGACAACTATTCTTATTCTTTATATTATTAACTTCTTTTGTTTAGAATTGTCTTATTGAAGAAATAATTTATCGTTTCTTTAAAATTCTTCACACCCATCAAGAGTATCTGACTCGAGAAGCGAAGAATATCCGTGGTGTGAAATATGTCCGGCTTTCTTATTTTTACTTTTCTTGGAATTATTGGTAATTTCACATTTGAGTCGTAATTGTAAATTTAAATATTTGTAAAAAATAATTCATTAAGCCGTTTTCTAAAATTTGTATAGAGATAAAAAAACACTTGGTGAATCCGACATAAAAAAAAAAATGTAGAGTAAAATTCAAATGTAAAATTATGAATTTAACATACAAATTAAAAATTGTAAAAGGTTTATACAAATACAAAATTTCAACTCTTATAAACAAAAAAATCAAAATAATAATATTTTTGGGGTTATTATATATATATATATATATCTCTAATGTCCTTGGAAAAACTTTCATGTACTAAAATAGCTAGAGGAAATAACATACTGAGGATCTGGCGAAGTAACCTATGCCAAGGATGCAAATCAAATGAATGTTAATTTAAGGTAATAAAATAAAGAATTTTGATTTTTTTCATAATTCTATAACAGAATTAAAAAATATTATAAATATCAATTCACAAATGTGATATATTACCTTGTCTATATTTTTTTGTGTATTTTAGCTTTAAGTCTGTATGTACAATGTATATTTGATACATTTAAGAAAAAAAATTTTTTTTTTCATCAAAATTTCCATACTTCTAATGTTAACAATTCATTTTTATTACCTATTCACTTTATCTAATTTTTTTTGTTTTTAATCTTACCTCTTAATTACTGAATCTATTCAATTGTATATTTTATACTAACTTTGTACTTTATGCCTTCGGGCGTTTTTTAAATAAATATAAAAAAAAAAGAAATATATATATATATATATATATATATATCTACCTATCCATGCAAATTCTCTTAAATACAATACTAATAGAGTTTTCTTATATTTACATGGGTAATTATTGTTAAAAAATACACATAAATATAAAAATAAAAAATGTATAGACAAGAAAGCCGGACATACTTTGCACCACGGATATTGTTCGCTCCTCGGGTCAGATTATCTTAATGGGTTTGTAGAATTTTAAAGAAACGATAAATCATTTCTTCAACAAGACGATTCTGAACGAAGGAAGTTAATAGTACAAAGAACAATAATATTCTTCATTTTCAACATACTGACTAAGAATATTTGACCCGAAGAGCGAAGAATATCCATGTTGCAAAGTATGTCCAGCTTTCTTGTCTTTACTTTACTTTTTTTTTATCTAATAAATAAAGGAAAAAAAATTAATAAAAAAATATCCAAAATATTTTTTTCACATGTTCAACATTTTCTTGCACTAAAATGTTTCTCATATTATTGTTTGTCTATGTTTAAATTTTCATAAAGTTTGAATCAAAAAACTATGGTTTCCGAGTCTTTTTTGTCAAATTTTGAGTAGTTTTTTCCAAAACTAAAAAATTGAAGAATTAAGAAAATTACCTCTCTAAAGTACCAACTAGAGTTGGTTTCAAAAAGTTACTGATCGACTTTCAGATAAGTATTTTTATACATAAGTGTTAACAGGAAAAAAATAAAAATAAACAACAGTGTAAAAACACTAGCTTCTGCACTTCGTTCAGAATCTATAAGGCATTCTTATCAGTGCAATTTAATATTCAGTCACAGATAAACTATACCTTATATATTTTTTTTATTCTACATAATTTAGTTATTGCAAATGTATATAATGATATTAAAAAAAGCATCAATATAAACTTTAGTCCTCCCCATGTGTTACTAATGTATTAATGTGGAATTGAGAGTTATGTGGTAGGAAAAACATGGTTTTTCACTAATATTGGGATGACCATGGTATTGCCAAGACAGAAAATAGTTTTTATTATGGTAAACACTTATTATTTGGGTGATTTAAAATGATTGATCCTATTTGTAGTATTGAGAAGGATTATGTTTTACTATATCAGTGGTTTTCAGCTTCATTACGCTCTTGATCTGTTTTATTTTTATTTTTTTAGTACTTTCTCATTTGAATGATAAATATTGTTCAAGACATGTAAAAATAAACTCTAGATATCTAATAACAAGAATTTTTTATATTAGATTTATGTTTGGTATTTTATTATTACAGTAATCTGTTTTTTAATTATTATTTACACTTGTTTAAAAAATTGACAATGAACTGTTTGACAAGAAATGTGTACATGTATAAATTGTAATTAAATGTATATAATTTAAGAGAACAGATTTATTTAGTATAAAAATTACAATATATCAAATTATATAAATAACATTACTTTTGACTATAAAAAATATTTTAATGATAACTGTAACTGCTCTCACTATTTGAATGTATAAACATTTATAGTTCTAAGATTAGCTAATATGTTATATGCATAATATTAAATAATTATATTTTAATCAAGTACCACTGAAACCAATTAAATAATTCAAAATTTAGATAATCATAATGAAGAAATATATATTTAAAATTTGACATACGTTTAAAAAAACACCAACTTTTTTTATAAGCAAAATGTTTATTATTAGTAATACAAAACATATCAATGTTTTGTTATTAAAATAATTATTAAACAATTATTTTTATACTTCATATTTTAAACCATACAAAATTATGTGTTTATTATTAAAACATTTTAAACCATTTAATGTTGTTATTTAGCTTCATCCTTTACTCTGTCGTATATTTCATCACAATCTTCATTCTTAATATGTTTCCATCCATCTTTAGTTATATGATATACTAAAAAGAATTTCATGTATCATTAAATTATAAACAAACATAATATAGATGTTATAGTAATAAAATCAAAATTATTATCTATCTTACCTCGAACAATACCACCACTGTATGCATCTCTATGAGTAGCATGGAAAATAGCTCTTTGACCCAGTTTTTGAGCTTCTTCATCAGTGAGATCCCATTTATACCCAGAGTCAAGTACACCAAATGCATAAATTGATCCAGAACCAACTGAAAACACTTTACCTGGTGTTCTGGAGCCATCATTGTCAATATAAAATAAAGATGGACCCTATAATATGATTTTTCAGACATTATTATTTTTTTAATCTATAATTAGTTTCTAAGATTGTTCTTTACATTTTTATCATATCCAGCTAACATCATTCCAATGGACAAACCATATCCTTTATAGTAGTAAATCATGTTTGACATAATTTTAGAAGCAGCTGTAACACTGATACGTTCTTTGTTTCTTAACTCGTGTAGTCTGCATTGTTTAGAAAGAACACGGTCCCAGTAAACACAATCAGCTGCACCACCAGCTAATGTGCCCAACATGAAATCATTGATTTCAACTATTTTCTTCATACCTTGAGAACCAATGTACTGTCCTCCAGTAGCACGAGAATCAACAGCTAAAACTATGCCACCTTGGTATAGAAAACCTAGGGTAGTAGTACCATGATGAAAATTTAAATGGATTGGACGACCCATTGTATCACGAGCTGTTATCTTACGCAGATTTTCAACTGGCTAAATTAGAAAAAAATAAATAAATTATAAATTACAATTTTTTCAAGAATAGATTAATAATGATTAGGTACATGAAGTATAATGCAGTCCTTCCCTCCTCTCTCCCAAATTTTTTTTTTAAATAATGATTATTTCAGTTTAATGTAATCTAGAAATACAAAAAAAAAAAAAAAAATACTACTTTTAACTAAATATTTAAGAGTTCTCAGACTTGCTACATATTATGTATTATGTGACAATATTTAAAAACAATAAAATATATGTATATTGTTCATAATGTTTTTGTATGTATGTTTTAAGCATTTAGAATATAATATATTTGTTTCATATTTAGTTGAATTTAATCTCTTTTTCTAAAACTATTTTTTACTCATATTGATAGTTTTATAGTAGTAATTTAGCTATAATAATCAATATATGAAAAATATTATTAACTGTCCAAGTTCTCACCACCTAAAAGGCCTTCTTTTAAACACTATGTCTATAGACTCGGCCATTGGGGATATAATGCACACCAAGACATTGTACGCGTATGTACACAAGCATACATTTTGATATGGTCATGTTACAACCAAAATTAAAAAAAAAAATCATTGTGTCTCACGGACTATCTTAAATTGTGATATGAGTAAAAAAGGTGTTTGTTACACTACATGGTTTTAGGAGACATGTACAACAAGTATTTAAAACTAGAAGACATTGAGCATTGCTTCATTCCATAGATCCGTTAGCTTTGCTCACTTTGAATAACTGTACTCGTACTTCGCACTCGGCATTCAAATCGATGCATCCCTAGATTTGCTATGAAAAACCACATCTGTATGCAATAGGTTTTTTATGAAACACACTTTTTAAGCACAATATAATTACATAAATGCAATGTAGTAGAAGCTTTGCTTCGCCTACGCTCACTTCAAAACTAAGTGTTTCCAGTCATTTTGGATTGCGCAATCCTTTTTAAAACAGTGATTTAAATATGTTTCAATTTTTTTTTTTTTTTTTGATAGAATTGTATAACAGCTTAATTGCAAATATACCTAGCAGTATACTGGAATATCATACTAAAGCTACGGGGGGAAAATAAAGCACAAAAAATTCCAAGCAAATATGGACGAAGTCAAACTCAAAGACTACGGCTATTTATACAATTATTTTAATTCTGCCTATCTGTCTAACCAAATAGCACTAAGTGCGGAATCAGTGATTCTTAGAAGGCTGTTAATATTAAAATGTATATTTACGAACATACGTGGACAATGTCTGGGTATGGACTATATCCCCTGTGTCCAGACTTCTGGACACAGCTATTTTTAAACTGTACTCCAATTACAAACAACTTATTTAATTTACTTCAATAGTTATTTAATAAAAATGGTAAGTTTATGGTGATGATACAGTTTTGTTTGAGTTGAAGTAAAAACTTATGTAGGTAATCAATATAAAATATATTGTACATAATAATAGGAAGGTATCTATTATGCAAAGGTTTTATATTAATTAATTGTTTCTGGATTAACTTTGCGATTTTTTCCTGAATCATCAAATACGAAAAATGGTGACAAAATAGTAATTTTGAACAAGCACTTACAATTGAAAAAAAAAATCGAAAATATTCTTTAATTTATAAAAAAATTCTTAGAATATACAAAATAATGTTTATTAAATAAATAATTTAAGATCTGAGAACAAAATCTACTTTTTTATCTCTATGCTAGAAGTAGGTATTAAGAAAGTATGCCCCCTGCCCCCTGAAAAGAAGTCTCAAATACGCCACTGGTATAATAAGTATAGAATCTAATTGATTTTTTAAATGTTACTAGTTTTAAATTTCAATAAATTATTTTAAAACAATATGCAGATATAAAATAACGCCAATTATCCATACTAATTGATGTAAAGGATGGTCTGGATACACAAATATTTGGATAATTGAAATTTTCAACATTAATTTTTTTTTTTTTAATAGATATTTATTATTTATTATGTACATACCTAATTTGTAAAAAAAAAAATAGTAAACATACCTACTAAAATTTCAAGTAGAATAATATTTTAGTGTTTCATAGTTGATACTCTCTTTAGATGGTTATGTGGAATATAAAATACGATAAGTTATTATTAGCACTGGTTAGGTTATAGTAGTTAGGTATTTGAATATTATAATTCTAGTATCACTCATGTAGTTGAATAAATACTGTAAATACAAAAAATAGGTAAAATCTATCTTTAAAATTCTGATAACGATTAGTCAAAAAATTATTAAGTCATAATTGGATACTAAGTTGGTCTACAGTTCAGTCTAAGTTTGCTGCTACAATTGTTATGCCAATTTATGATTTTTGTATTTATACTGCTATAAGTCACAGTTACATCAGGTACTAATATCTAGTAACTACTATAACAGTGATGGTCCATCAAGATCCTCTATTTTTCTTTTTACACCTGGATAATTAATGTTCTACTGTAACATTTTATAATATTGTGCTCCTAAATTTTGAGATACCTACCTACCTAGTGAATGTATTTTGTGAATAAAATTAAAATGAACAAATTACACTTAACTAAGAATGTATTTTTGGAATTATCTGACGGAACATTCAACCAAATTATGTCAGTAGAAAATACTTACGTTCCCGGGAAGTGTGTACAAATTCATTTGGTTCATAGTATTGTCATTTTGGAAAGTCTCATATGCTTCCTTTTCTTCAACTTCACATTTGCTCTTGAATAGAGTATCATCGGAGAATCCACATAAAGATAACATTGCCATGATTAGAAATGTTAATATAACTTTAAAAGCTTTATTAAATCCAAAAAATTGCACAGAATTACAAGAAAAAAATTTGTCAGTTGTCTTCAATTCATATACATTAATTGAATGATAAAGAATTATATTTTATTTTGTTGATTATCATTTTCAAAAAAAGGTACATAACCTAACAAATTTAACAAAATATGTGATGTTGTAAAATGGAAACGAAATAAAACTATTTTGTGCATAAATAATTCTTATAATTATAAAAATATGTAATTTAATCAAATTTAATGCATTGAACGGAAAATATTTTAATTATTTAATTTTTTTTTTCAATAAAATTTTTAAATTTTCAAAAAATGTTCCATAACCTCAAATAATTTTGGCAACAGCGATCGGCGCTTGCGTCCACGGATCCACACTTCATTCTTGTTGTTGTGGAACGGGAAGATTCCTGTTCCTTTTCTTTAAATTTTCCATACGGGTGTTGTAGGTTCTCAAATTAGGTAAGTAAATTATTTTGTTTGTGTTTAATGTTAATGAATATAAGTGTATTTTAATTTAATGAATTATATTCTTTTTTGTGCTCTAAACTTTAGAATTAAAAATTAATTCTTATTTTGCTTGATTAATTTTATGACGTGCGGTTTTAGGATTTCACGTTTTTATAATTTCTCAAATTTCAAACGCTTAGATCTTTCGTTTTTTCTCTTTAATAACTCCTTTAAGTTAAATTATTATTTCTAAACATGTCTATTAGAAGTGTTTGTTTTAAAATGTGAATGCCAATATTTTTGAGGTTATGTTTTTTATTTGCAGAATAAGGTCCGTCTTCTAAGATGGGTGGCTACAAGTACGTGCAAGAAGTCTACAGGAAGAAACAGAGCGATGTACTTCGTTATTTGTTGCGTATTCGTGTCTGGCAGTACAGACAAATGACCCGCGTTCACCGTGCACCCCGTCCAACTAGACCCGATAAAGCTAGAAGGCTGGGATACAAGGCAAAACAAGGTAATGTTATAACCTTTGTCACATGGTTATTAAATACATGAATTAGTTACACTAAACATTTCTATTTTCTAAACAGGGTTCTCCATATTTAGAGTACGTGTAAGGCGAGGTGGCCGCAAGCGTCCAGTACCTAAAGGTGCTACTTACGGTAAACCTAAAAGCCATGGAGTCAATGAATTGAAACCTAAACGTTGTCTGCAATCCATTGCTGAGGTAATTTATGTCATACAATAGAAAATTTTTGTACCTATAATTTGAATACATATTTTCTAATGTGTGGTCAATGAATAGTCGCTACCTAGTTACCAATTTTATAGTAAGCTATATGATGTTTATGAACCATGCACCACTCCTTATTTATTAAATGAGGATAATGTAAACATTAATCTGATAGCTTAACTCTTAAAATATAAGGTAAATAATAATAATGTTTCAATGATGATAAAATTTGTAATTCTTAACTACTGATATCTATGAGGGGTTAAACTTCCTTGGATGTCTGAGATCATTTTTATATTTGCTTTGATTCAAAATTTGATAGTTCCCTATTTTAAATTGTTTCACATGATGATTATGTACCATGCACCACTCCTTATTTCATTAGATGAGGATAACTATACATACATCTGATTTTGTTAGTTTAGTAATCTTCAACTGTAAATAATAATAATGTACCATGCACTATAATGTCTTAAAGAAATTTCAATGATGACAAATTGTGTACTTAACTGCTGATTATCTATGAGGGGTTAAACTTCCTTGGATGTCTGAGATAATTTTTATTTTTATATTTGTTTTGACTGATTCAAAATTTGATTGTATCTTCATTTGTTTCATATGATGATTATGTACCATGCACCACTCCTTATTTTATTAGATGAGGACAATTTGTATATGCACCTGATCGTTTTCAACTCGTAATTTAGTAATGATAGGTATAATTGTAAATGATGATTATGTACCATGCACCACTCCTTATTTCATTAGATGAGGATAATTTTTATAAACATCTGATTTGTCAATATTTACTTGTTATAATTAAATTATCATTTGAAATTGTAAATGATGATTATGTACCATGCACCACTCCTTATTTCATTAGATGAGGACAATTTTTATATAAACCTGATCGATTTCAACTCATAATTTAATAGTAAGCACAATTGTAAGTGATGATTATGTACCATGCACCACTCCTTATTTCATCAGATGAGGATAATTTTTATATGCATCTGATCGATTTTAACTCATAATTCAGTAATAATACGTAAAATTGTAAATGATGATTATGTACCATGCACCACTCCTTATTTCATTAGATGAGGATAATTTTTATATACATCTGACTGATTTTACACAGTTAGTTTCAAAATTTGATGATGATAAATATGTGTATAATAACTACTGATTATTATGTGAAGGGTTAATCTTCCTTGGATGTCTGAAAATAAATAATACATGGTGTATGTACCATAACAATAATTTTTGTTGTATATCCTACTTTATTATGTTTGAATTTTTATGAGTTTATAACATAGTTCACATAGTTGACTGCAGAGTTAACCGAAATTAAAAAATAAAATTTACTTCAATGATGATAAATTGTGTTTTTTCAAACTGGACAATAAATGTGAAGACAAAAATACATATTTGTTCCCTTGGCTATCTGAAATGTTGTAAATGTGTTAAAACATGTTTGGTTCTTCGCGTGATATATCTTAATTTAAAATTGAATAAGGACTAGTGTGAAACTGATCTGCAAATTTTGTCATAAACAAGATAATGGTTATTACACAAATTACTCTACTTAATTCTCAGTTGTTGAATGTAAGTAGACTAATAAATTTATTAAGTTTTTATTCTTGTATTTTTTTTATCCAATGTTCGTCATTTTATTAAAAGTTGCAATAATGATGATAAATTGTGTTGTTATTATCCCTGAATATTTTCATGTGGACAAAAATACATCTTGTTCCCTTGGCTATCTGAATTAAATGTTTTTACTACAATTTTATAATAATAAATTATGTTCTTAAAGAACTGATTATAGGTTATTTTATTTATACTCCAAAATAATGTTGTAAAAATTTAAACTTGTTAATTTGGTAGTGTTAGTTGTTTGAATATCCAATGACAATATACCTACAAGTTTGTTATACAAATACATAGGCATTCTAAAGAGTTCTCTTGATAGTTGTATTTTCATTGGAAATTTAATTAGGTTTTTTCGATTTTTCTCTATAATGCTCAACATTTTATTGAAAGTAGTAATAATGATTAATTGTATTTTGTTAAATTCCTGAATATTTTCTTGAGGACACAAGTCATCTCGTTTCCTTGGCTATTTGAATTGTTGGAATTTAACTTTTTTTTATTATTATTATTATTATGCCTTTTATACTAAACTAGCTGAATAATTCTAACCCCTCCTTCCCATGTACCTTATTGCAAAATATTTTTTTTATGCTATATTATTAAAGTCAGCGAATTTCCTATCTTTATCATATGGAACCTGACTGCTTCATCACCTTTGGTTTAACCCTTGTGTTAAAGATTATACCATGTATCTTCAGAAATTATCTCAAACGATAAAAAGATATTTAAAGAATGAAAATAAAAATAAATTGTTAAGACTGATTAAACAGTGACATGGAAAAAATATGTACTTGTTTATTTTTTCATATTATGAAATCGCTTAAATTAATTTAAAACTGAGTACATATTGTTTGCAATGGATAAAAACTAGTGGTTTTTGACATTTTCTTCATGAAGAAGATCTTCATAATGACAAATAAATTAGTATTAATATTTATTCTGTTATTCTGTATACAAAGCTATGGATTATTTGAAAGTTGCAATAATGATGATAAATTGTGTTTTGTTATTATCCCTGAATATTTTCATGTGGACAAAAATACATCTTGTTCCCTTGGCTATCTGAATTGTATTTCAAAATAATCATGTTGTATGGTATATAGTATATTATGCCATGCATAATTATATTATTAATACATTGTTTTATTATAATATTATGTAACTAGTAATACAAATGTTTGTTGGTATTTGGAATAAATAATGCAAAAATTATCTAGTTTGGTTCTATGGTTTAAACTGAATAAAATTATGTTTATAAATTAATGTTATTATAATAAAATAAAATGTATGCTCTAAATTACATTTATGTTAAATTATTTTGTAGGAAAGAGTTGGACGTCGTTGTGGAGGCCTCCGTGTCCTAAACTCATACTGGGTAGGACAAGACGCTACTTTCAAATTCTACGAAGTCATCACCGTTGATACCGCACACGCAGTAAGTTAACACAAACTTTTACTACAAATTATATAAAATATTAATTTTCTTAACATGTTCACTGCGGATTACGTCAATTGGCGTCATTTCTACATTTCTTTTCAATCAATTCCAGATATTGTGAGAGGTTCAATCTTTATTTTTCATCAGTGTTGTTCAGTGTATAATATACTGTATATGTGTATGAACGTTGCACATCAAAATTTAATTTTGGGCCTACTACAACCCTTAATGGGTAATATTATTGTAATGCTATTTATATGAAATGTACGTGGTTTATGTGTACATAAAATAGATCTGCAGAAAACACGTTAATATTGCTCCATTTCATAAATCATTTCTCTTATAAAATTAAATTAAATCGATTTTGATATATTTTGTCATAATTAAATTAACATTTTGTTTAATTAGGCTATCCGTAGAGATCCCAAGATCAATTGGATCTGCAATGCTGTACACAAGCACAGAGAATTGCGTGGAAAGACATCTGCTGGCCGCAAATCTCGAGGTCTTGGAAAAGGACACGGTTTCTCACAGACTATTGGCGGATCCAGAAGAGCATGTTGGAAGCGCAAGAACACCTTGCAGCTTCACAGAAAACGATAAGCCCATTATTATTATGTATTCTTTTGTATTGCTTTTATGTAACAACATTGTAATATTTAATAAAATGGTGTTTTATCTTATGATGTTTTACTACTGTAGTTTTTTTTACACTTGCCTTCTGTTCGTTTATCCATTAAAATAATAATTTTATATCAATTGAGTTTCAAACTGGTTATTTTAGTGTCATGGACAATTTAAATTTTAGTAGTTTGTAACCGGAATGGTTAAAAAATTATTAATATAAAACTATTTCCATTTTTCTGATCTCTATTGATCGAATTTTTTTCATCGTTTAAAATCTCAGGCACAAAGTCAGAGTAGTAAAAGTAAGACTATTATTCTTTGTCAAAAATAATTAAAATTTTACATTTGTTGTAGAAATAAAATAAATTGAAAAAACTGATGATTCTGAGGGTTATAATAATTTTTGAAAATAAGTATGACAAATGTGTGTATTTATTAATTTAAATGTATATATTGTATTTAATCCATAGAACATAAGCCATACATTGTAGGTTAGTTTCTGTACAAAACAAAGAAGCTAGGGTTTTTTCAAACGATGCTTATTTTTTTTATATGTAAGTTTTCAAATTGTAAAACTAGTCCAAAAATTTCGACCAGCCACTTGAGTAAGAATTTTTCAAAGTTCTCTACAATTTTTAAAATTTGAGGAAAACTAAAATGCCTTAAAACATTTTTTTATCTTAATCTTAAACTATGGAAGTTCAAATAAAGATTGATAAAAATATGAAAAATATTTTGGTGAAAGAATATTTTTTTCCTGTTCTGTGTCACAATAGTGAGAGATAAAACTAGCAGAGTATAAAATAAATTTTGTTTTGCAAAAACAAAAATAAATTAAATAACTTTTAAGTTGAATAATTATTTCTTATACAAACTGATGTTTCGCTCGTAATCCTTTTTATTGAAGAAATTATTAATCGTCTTTTATTTACATGTCCACTAATTCTCACAAAAGAAGCGAAATACGTCCCGCTTTTTACGCTTGTACTGTACATAGTTAAAAAAAAAAAAATCGGGCTTTCAATATAGTTCTCCGTTATATCAAATGGGACGCTGCACAAGCTTGTTTGTAATCTTGATAAATCTAAAGTTTACATATTTTGCAAAAATAGCTGCTTCTGTCCCACGCCCAGTCTTGTAAAGTAATATTCAAATAAAAGTATTTTAAACTTATTTTTTATCTGAATACTATTCTAAATACTTTTGAAAAAATTTATTCGAATAAGTACTTTAAATATATTTTTTGGTATTTTTATTTTATATTTGAATACTTTTTTCCTAATTTCTATATATGTTTGAAAATTAGAAGCACGATTATAATCATGATTGTAAGTATCGAAAAACCCGATAATAATTATTTCCAGCATAGATAATATTGCATTATCATTTAGTCATGTTTTGGGAAAACATTACTTTTAGAATGCGCTCAAAAGATATTTAGATTCCTTTGTTTCGCTATCAAAAGAGCAGTTGAATCTGTCCGACAAAAGAACATTGTGGAATCGAAGTGTTTCAGAAACATAAGTGTGATAGAATCCGAACTCTGCAGTTGTAATAACAATATAATATATAATATAAAATGTTATATTTATAGCCAATAGGATTATAATTATTAGATTCTGAACGTAGTGAAGAAGCTTGTGTTTTTGAAACCGGATTCACCTCTAGTAGGTACTTTAAAGGGGTCTCATTTTTTGAATTTCTCAATTCTTTTTTTTTTATTTTGGCGAAAACTGCCCAAAAATTTGACATAAAAGACTCGGAAACTATCATTTTTTTATATCTAAACTTTAAGAAAATTAAAACATAGATAGGCAATAATATGAGAAACATTTTGGCACAAGAAAATATTGAAATTGAGAAAAAAAAATTTGGACATTTTTCTAACACTTACTTTTTTCCTTTTCTTTATTTATAGTATAAAATAAAATAAATTATAATTAAGAAAGCCGGACATACTTAGCACTATATTATATTCTTTAATTTTCAGGTCAGTTGATAAATACTATTGTTCTTTATTTTATTAACTTCCTTCGTTCAGAATGGTCTTGTTGAAGAAATAATTTATCGTTTCTTTAGAATTCTACACACTCACTTAAAGTAACTGACCTAATAAGCTTAAAAACCCATGGAGCAAAGTATGTCCGGCATTATTTTTATTTATTTAGATTAATTTTGTTTTTTTAAAACTTTAAAAAGTGTCCGAAGACAAATAATGAAAGTGTTATACCAATTTCCAATGAAAAGTAATATGTGCCAAAGTAGCTCCATTTTGAGGGTGACTCGGGACAAAGTTAAACTTTTTAAAAAAGTAGGATCTTTAATAAACTTAATAATTATTCTTCTGCTGCATTACATCAACATAGTTGAAGAACATGGTATATTTTTTCATAATTTTAACAATATTTTGAGAGTAATTTTAAAAAAAAACCGGAGTTACCCCATTCTACTGTATGTATATAAAAATAAAAATGGTTTATGAGGTAAGAAAATGTTTTCAAGTGATATTCATTAAATATTCGAATAAATTTTTAGGTATTCGAGAATAAAATTAAAATATATTCGAATATGTATTCTGAATAACTTCAACCATTCATTTGAATATATACATTCCAAATAAAAAATAAAAGTATTCTTTACAAGACTGTCTACGCCTAATCTTAGATTAATAACATTATTTCTATTATATCTTTATTTCTTTGGAAAAAAAATACCATTAAACTGAACGTTATATGAATTTTTATTCTTTAGAAAATATGTAGTTTAAAATAAATAGCTGATACCAAACAGATAATATCAAATACAAACATTTTAAATAAACTAAAATAAAACTTATAAAATAAAAAATAAGATAATTTTGAAGAAAAAAATTTCAATATTTCACTCTAGGAAAGTGATGCAAATGTTTCAAAGGTTAGAAAAATGTAAATTAAATATTTACATCACTTGCTGGAGTGAAATATTTAAATTTTTTCCATGTATAACAGTAAAGTACCTATTTTTCATTCAAGGCTGTAATTAGAAAGTACTTATGACAAAAAGAAAAAATGTGTGAATAATGTGAAGAAAAATTTATGAATTTAAATGGGTTTATAATTATACGTATAATATGCATATAAATATTTGAGAAAATGTAAATTATATTTGAACAAGAGTCAATGAAAATAAGATGATGATGGTTGAAGATTATACTCTTGGAGAAGATATATTTTTCAAAATTTAATATGTAAAAATAAAATTTTATTTTTTGTGCAACATAACATTTTAATTAGAAACTAAAATTTGCTAAAATTTAAGTGATTCAGACTTGCTAAGGTCAAAATACTAATGATAAAAATTGACGACACAAACAGGATACTTTTAGTGACTTGAAAAAAAAAAAGTGACAAAGTGATAGTCCTGAGATTGATTACGGTAGAAACATAGGCGTGCACACATTTCTGAGTTAAGTAAAGCTAAATTCAATGGTTTATTTAATAACGGTGGTTTAAAACAGTGGTTAATGGTAGTTGCCAGTTGCTATGAAAACACTTGAATAATAAATCAATAATTATTACCATATTATAATCATGACACAAAGATAATAAATGTTTTGATTTATTTTATTAACAATTAACAAAGTACATTTAATACATGGAATCTAATTGGTTGAATACTTTCTACCTAGTATCTTGAGTACATAAACCCTTAAAACGTAAAAAAGCTATTTATACTTTTAGTAGTATTTTTAAGTATCCACCCATGAATAATAACAAAATAAAGCTCAAGTGTGGCTATAGCTCAATCAGCCGCACCCTTGCACACGCCTAAAGGTAAAAATTTAGGAGTGTATCGGGGTAGCTTATAAGTTATAACTATACAATTATTTTATTTACAAATATTTACGTTTAATAGTAATGGGACATAAAACTTTAATATGACACTTTCAAAGATGAAGATTCAAACAAAATAAAAACTAAAATGCTGCTCAGTCGTTATTTAATATTAAAGTCAACCAACTAGAGACGATGGCATATCTGGAGTTTCGAGTTGTTATTGACCATCAATAATTAAGAGTGATCACTTGTTGAATGATGTGTATTACGTACATTATCATTCTAGGGTCAATAAAATATTAACTGGCTGACAAAAAACGACAGTAATAGTTTATGCATTCATTCCTATGTTTTGAATTATATTATCTACATGTATATCTACTAGGTTTTCACAGTAGCTATAAAAGAAATAAAATACTGAGCATTATCAGTTTTGATTTCAATGTCATTATGTAACAATGACGATTGTGAAAAAACATTCAGTTTTAATAATTACACCCATTATTAGTTTTGTTATGATTGCTGAGCGATTTCAGCTGATAAATTAAAATTAAAACACAGTCTAAAACAAATAATATTTTGCTTTTATGTTATTTAAAAATTTGTACAGACCGAATATATTTGCAAATTATCTAAATATTTTAAAAATAAAATTATTTATTTCTCATGAGTACCTATTCGTATGCCAGTTATGAATTTTCAAAACATTAAATACAATTATTATTTTATTACCTATTTGATATTGATAGCGAAATAAAAATAAATTAGTCAATTGAAAAACTAATATTTTGTTTAAGACTTTAAAAATTTATAACTTTTAATATGGAACAAGAATATCTCTGTGAAGTTTGAATTTGACATTTAAATAATTTAGCATAATTGAGTCTACGGCTTAGATATAGAAAATTTTTAAATGCTGAAACAAAATAAATATCAATTTTTTTTAAACATCTGGTACACCAAACTATGTCAGAGTAAAATATAAATGTGTACATTCTGTGTATGGTAATATAAGACATAAATTAAATATCAATAAAAAAGAAAAAAATATTATTTACAGCAGAATAGTAAATATGTACTGTTTTATTGGTTTACAACTACAGACTCAATTCTAAGTGGCACTGGTATCTAAAATATCAGGTGCAGCACAAACTGCACCTGTAAAATCACATGTCTAAAGAAGGTTTTACATGGAGCGGTTTTGCAGCGCACGGTAGCAGAAATTTTCCGCCTACTGAAATTAAACACATACATTTAAATGGGTATAATCAAAAAAAAAAAAATAAATAAATAACAAGTGGACGATCGCAGTCGACCGCCTGGAATTGCGCTTGTTCAATTTTTGGGAGGTCGACCGCATCCGCCAGCTAAAATTAAATTGTATATTTTCAATAGCCATATTCACACAAAACACATCAACCGCCTGGCGCCTACCCCCGCGGTCGATTGATAGCTGATTCATGAATATGTTTACATACAGTGTTTTTTTTTTAAATTTTTTATTACATAAATTAGTGATATACAAATATTATAAATTTCAAGTTATTAAGAGAAACTTCCTAATTTTTATTAATATGACGTTCGATCATAGGCACAACTAGATGGGGGCTTAGAGGGCTAAGCCACCTCGAAATAACTTATAGCTCTCCCAGTCTTTTTGAAAATACCTCAAGGTTAATGTATTTAGAGGGGGCTAAATCAATAAATAAATTTTTAGCCTTTTCAATGTTTTTTCTTAATTACGTTAGTGCGTTCGATGCATAACTTTCATTATTGAAATAGAGGAGAACTATTGTACCTGGAACATAGGTATCTCATATTATAATTATTTTATTTAATACTTTCATCAATTCACGTGTGTGCAGTGGCATAGTTATTAGGGGGGAGCAAAGGGGGCAGTTACCCTCTAACCTCTGTAATGGTATATTTTTTATTGTTGTTTAGATTTGCATAAAAAATGTTTTAAAGCAACGCATAAAACATTAGTTACATGCCTACTGCCTACAAATCTGATAGAAACCCACAGACATATCAGCTGACGATGTAATTATTACTTGCGTAATATTCTATTATTTTAAATATTGTTAGTAATTACTAAAAATATTAAACGACAGACTTCAATTTATCTTCATTATTTCTATAGGTGAAATGAAAAACTGGCAATATTTTTTATGTATGTAGGTACTTAGGCATAGGTGTGCGAAAAGGGCTGGAAAGACAAAATATTTTCTCTTACTGGGAAAAACTATTTCAACTTGTATTATTGTTCAAACAAAACTTCATTGTTCACTTGAGCATAGATTTATAAATTTGAAAGTAATAATAACAATAATAATAATAAAAACAGTTTTTAAGTAATTATGTACCTATATAATGATATAATTTAAAAGATTCCAGGAATTATCCATTCCCAATCCATCAACAAGTAATAAATTGATGGTTGGAGGATTGAATTTATCATGATGACTATATTGTTAAATAATACTACAAATTTATCTTATAACATGTCATTAATATTTCACTAAATATACTTACCGATGATATTCATTTATAAAATTCTTTCGTTTTTCATATTATATTAAATACGTTTTTACATTTTTATCGAAGTAAAATGTAAATCTGTAAAATCGTACACCACTTTTAAATAGCCAAATTTCAATATATTATAATTTCATCAAACAAAAATGTTTTCAACAATAAAATAGCTATTGACCATTAGCAAAATTAGGACAAAGATATTAGGGGAGGGGGGCTAACACATTTATTTGTTTAATTTAGCCCCCTCCCCAAAGGAATTAACCTTTTGTAGTTTCAAAAAAATGAGAAGCTTTGAATGTTTTGGGATGACTTAATCTCCCAAGTCACCCCAAATTTGTATCTATGTAGCATTAATAATTCCACCCCCAACCTTGAAATCCTGGCTATGGCCACTATGTGTGTGCTGAAAAAGAAAGTCAAATCATCAAATTGAATGAGTTATGATGAAACAAAAAAAATCCAGAAATTATAAAAAAACTCTGAAACTCTATTACCTATTTATTATATATGATTTAAGCTTATTTTAAAATTTAATAGTATTATGTTGGTAATTAAGGGGTGATAATCCAAAAAGTGCTAAGTGGGTTTTCCACAAACAACGATTTTCTATTCTGAAGTGAAGAAAAGAGCAAATATTGCAAATATCTTAATCTTTGTAAATTTTTAATAAAATAACTTAAAATCAATTTAGACTTATTATTTTAATTTAACTTTCATAGTATTTAAACTTGAGTTTTAATAAACTGAATTATGTCATAATGTACCTACTATAAGCAGCAGTCAACTTTTGTAAGTTGGCAACTCAAGATATTTACCTAATTTTTCTTGAGACCTTTTTGAAAATAATTTCAATGAGGAATTATCTTCCCACACCCACTTAATTTTTTTCAATTATCAATTCATTGATTTAGACAACAGAAATCGATTTCCCGCCATTTTTGCAATATAAATATGTGTCTAATTTGATTTTGCCAAAATTGTACCAAGAAGGTTTTGGATTGTCGCCCCTCAATTATTATAACTTGACTCATTCAAGTCACTTAAAATAATGCTTGTGATTATAAGCATAACTAGGCTCTGATATTGATGAGGGCTAAGCCCTAGATATTTTTGATATGCTAATACAAAAGTATAACTAGAATGTACAATGATGAAACTAATTATACATAAATATTGCAAAGTACGAAATTACAAATACGGTGTCTTTACTTAAATTTTGTCAGTTATACCGGTGATATACATGTTTTATTTTATGAATAAAATATATAGAATTATATAATATAATAAAATATATAGAATACATATTTCTATATTACTATGTATTTATTAAAAGATTCAAAGAAGGACTTTGTTCAATGAGCGTAACTGACTGTGTATACTTCTGTTACAAATAAGAATGAATTTGAATAAAATAATTTGGTGTGAAATATATTATGTTAAAGAAACTGCGCTCATAATCTACAGATTCAGAGGTAGTTGAAATCCGTCACCGCATGTGGCATAACCAAACATGTGTGTAACCTAACAGAGGATGCAGAGGCGATCGAGATATACTACTGCGCGCAGCAAAACCAGCTTAAAGGTTACATATATTTTTACAAGGTTTATAAAGTAATGGTTATACTTATATATTATTTTCACAATTCATAACTATTTGATTTTCTTAAAAATATTACTAATGAAGGGCAGTATTTACAAACAAAAAAATTAATTTCATAATATATATGTTTTTCAACTGATCTTAGAATTTACAAAGAATATTGATTGACTATATGAATTCAATAAATAAAATCAAAGATTATCATAGATCAATATTAGGTGAAGATCGCAATGCTTTACATAAAAATAGATACAGCTGACAGCTGGAATTTACAATCCATTTCAGAGAAAGTTTTAAATGTGACTTTTATATATTATAAATATCTCATATTGTATTTACGTTTAAATATATTTAAATTTAATTTTTAACTTTTCAATTAATGTTATAAGAGTTATACCAATTTTTATTTATTAATGTATTAAGCAATTAATAATTAATTTATGATTTTATATTATAAGAAAAATTCATAAATGTGTGATAAAAAAGTAAAAAATTCTGTATTTTTTATTAGATCGAATTAGTTATGTTTATGCAAAATTGTATTGACTTGTATCCATTATTTTTGTTGTTTTTAAGCAATTTTTAATGTTATTTATTTATTTTTAGGTAGGTATTAGTCCTTTTAGTTTTCCTTAGTTAAAGATTGTAAATAAGACATTATAATTAGGGAGGAGGGGTATACTCAGACCTAAATTATAAATGTCCAACTGACCATTTTCCTTAAGATCCTCTACTGGTTACAATGAGATTTTTGGATGGTACTGCTTAGGGTTGATACTGAAATTCAAATTTAAGATTGTTATTTTGCCAAGGACGATAATTACCTATTTATGTTCCATTTAGCATTTCAATTTAAATAATTTATAATATAATCAAATACTAGTAAATATTTAAGTAGTTAAATTTTAAAATTATACAAGGGTTCACTCTAAACATTAAAACACTATTAAGACCAAACTTTTTAAATAATGAAGATAATCTTCCAATTTCATTTATAAAGTAGTTTTAAATTTTATTGTAGTTATAGATTGAAAATTACGCAGTATAGTTTTCAATTGTAAATTTTTATATTATGATATATTTTCATACAATTTATACAGTAACTTGACAAAAGAAAATTGATACCTCCAAAGAGATACTATTTATTGGTATATAAAACATACACAACTTTTATTTCTTTTGTTTATTCTTTTAATCTTTGGCCCACTTAACACAGTATAATAATTGTAATAATTTAAATGAAATATTGAACTAATATTCATATGATACGTATACATTATTATTACATCTATATTTAATAAATGAACATTAATTGTTTCATATACTTAGTTGGATACCGATTTGAATATTCAATAGTTGTAAGATATATCACAGAAAATATTAAAATTAAGTTCACAATAAACTTTACTTGAGAAAATGGTAACTTTCAACAAGTCTAATCGGGCAATTATTTAGGAAATAGTTTCATTTCAGTGAAGTCATCAACAACCTGTAAATTATTTTCAAAATTAAATATAAAGGTCTTTAAAAAAATACAATTTGAACAAACCTCATATAATAGTTCAGGTGTAATAACAGGATGTCTCAATGTGAATCCAGGACTGTTCAACAATTTATTACCATTCATTAGGATATAATAACCAGTCAAGTGATCTTTGTGAATGAATGGAGACAGAGGAGTATTTAAAATATTTGATTTTGAACATGCTTCAGCCCACGGTACTGAATGTTTGTCATTTGCCTCGGATACAATAGCATCGAAATCATTCTTAATGAAACATACAAAAATGATTTTCTTCAATATAAATACAACTGGGAAAAATTAAACTAAAATAATCGGCATACTTTACACAAAGATGAAATTAAAGTACCCAGGAACTCATACTTGACTCCAAACAAAGAAGACACAATTTCAGCGATCAGTTTCTGCGTAGTTTGTCCATTATCAACCAAATTGTAAGTTTCACCTTCAGCTTTTGGCAGTTTCAACAAATGCCAAATAGCTTCACAAACGTCTTCAACATGTATAGTGTTACAAGGTGTACTGCCTTTCCATAATAATCGAATCGGCTCTTCCAGGATCCGATACAAATAACCGATTATAAGATTTGAAGCTAAAACACAAATTTGATTAAATACTAGTACTCAATATCCTACATATTCGGCATAGACATACTGAGCCCAGTTCTATCACCTACGCCGTATACAAGAGCAGGCCGGACAATTGTATAATTTAAACGCGGAATATTTTTTAATTGTTGATCTGCTTCATATTTATACTTTGCAATGGACGTGAGAGGTATTAATTTGCTGTCGTCATTTTCATCAATTGGGCCTTTTTGTTTGGTCGTCATCTGACCCGACGAGATTTGGATAAAACGCCGTACACCAAACTTGGCAGCAGCGTTAGCACAGTTCAAGCTGAGTTTCAATATTCCTTCTTCGTAAACAGAATCTGGTAAATTAAAACGAGTTTCTCCAGCACAATTGATTGCATAGTCGAATGAGCCTTCAAAAACGCTATCACAAGAACCTGTATGAAATAAATATATTATTCATACGTTCACGTTTTACTTTTATAAAATGCATTACTTTGATGTATTAAATTGGCACTACGAAATTCTACTGAGGGGTGCTCGAACGCTTCCTTATGCTCTTCATTCAGCCAAGCTATTTGAGGCGGTACTTTGTCCACTACTCTAATGGTGGACGCTAGATCATTATCGATCAAGTAACTGACTAAATGGCGGCCAATAAAGCCACAACCTGAAAATATGGTTGGAAAAATTAACTTTACACATGTGATTAATATATATATATTTAAATAAATGAATAATAAAAATATAATTACCTCCTAAAATCAGTACTTTGCAATTGTTTTCAGACATATCGAACGCGTATCACAGTGTACGGTGACGAGTGTTACACATGCGACTGCAGCCGGCTTTACAACACTACTGGTTCGAAATCAGTTTTTTCAACGGCTCTTGCTACAGAACGTCTGCGTGTACTAAACATTATTTATTTTTCATTAATAAGCAAGCGGCTAGATAAAAATTCGTAGTACGCGGCATGGCGGTCAATGAGCATCATAATAATTTTCGATAAGTATAAGAGGAAGTCACTGATACGCGTTCGGAGTGAATAATATTTTTTAACAACGTTACCCGCGCGATCCGTTGTTGTTGTGTCATGATTTTTGATATGTACGGTGCGCGATTAATAATAATATTCTAATCTAATAGAACACCAGCTAATGAAATAAATCGCTGTCCTCCTGTTTTACCCATTTCCCCTTGTGTCTGTGACAATGATTTTGACGCGCGAACATGTTTTATGATAGTAGGCATTTAATTTATTACAGTATGCATGCTGATAACAGTTGTAAAAACAATAACAACAAAAACCGTCAACATCAATAATTCGCCGCTATTAATTATTATTATTATTGTTGTTACTGAAAAAATTGCCGAAATAATCCAAAATTATTGTATTGCGAACATTCGAGTACATAATTTATTAATGCGTACGAGTAAGACGTTTATATGCTACTTACCAAATTTCTTTTCGACAAACGATAATAAAATATTCGTGTTCTGAAAATGAAAATTTTCTAAAAAATTAAATAATATGCAATTACGTAGTTATTACATGCTGTTAGTTACCTTAGATCGAGGACAATATTCACTCCTCGTGGTACCAGTTAGTACTTATTGTTCGGCGCTACGGTTGCGAGGCTTGGTGTGCGACTGTATACAATAATATTATGTACCCGACATGTGTTGGGAATTCATTATTTGCATAATTACCTGGCTAAACGAACGACTTTAATACGAATATCATACGGATAACGGCAATTAATTCATTATATTATTATGCTTTGTAAAGGACTTCAAATAATATGTGTGGTGAATTTGCAATTACCTGACTGTTTGATTAGGTCTCATAAATTCTAAATTTTAACAACTCGTAATACTAAATTCACATATTACCGGCATTCGATGAAATAATAATTATTAATCTCTATACCTACCTATAATATGTTCTAAATGTTTTAATATATTTGAAGATTAAATGTAAAACAATTTGATACTTACCTATATAGCGTGTTGATTAATTAGTCAGTGATATTAAAAGTTAATTAAAAAAAAAAAAATTTAATATAATTTTATTATTATTATTATTATTAATATATGACTAATAGCAGCTATATTTTACCATTATTTACAAATTGTCAAAAATTGGAAAAGTCATTTCATGTATACATGATACGGTTATTCTTTCCAACTTAGTATTGAAAACATAATATTTTGAAATTGATTAGTTTTTAAACGAATGAGAATAAATTCAAAGTTTTAAAAATATATTTAAAAATCAATAAGGGTAGAATATAATTGGATTGCATTAGGTATTAATTAAAAAGTGAAAAAAACGGAGGTAAGATAATATTATTTACAGAATTTTATTTATTTATTTATTATAAATTGTCCTAATTTATTCAAAAACTAACCAATTTCAAATATTACCAATAAATAACTAGGTATATAAAATGTCTATTTTTAAACTTTTGAGAAAAGTCACTATACAAATTATAACGTTTTGTAACATTATTTTTTTAATGAAAAAAAAAATAATCATCAAACAATTTTTGCTGTAAGTTATAAATACTAGAATAACGTGACTATTTTATTAATACCATTCTGTATTGTGTATACATTCTGTACTCGTATATGCATATATTTATAGTTCCTAATTTTAGATGAAGTATAAAGACTACGCTTGAATAATTATATTAACTTTATACAAGAATTTAATATATGGTTTCTAATCGATTTAAATTGATAACATAGTGACTTTTAGAGTCAAAAGGTTGCATATTAGAACTACGAAATCGAATACGGAATAATCATTCATAAATCATATAATTTAATGTGTACCCACGATGTTGAGATGATCTTCTTTTTCCCTACATCGTGTGTACCAAATATCTAATAGGTATATAGGTTAACCCAAAGCAGGGAAGGATTGGTCAAGACTTTTTGAATTATTTCGGGTCGATAAATTAAAATTAAATAAATGTAAACATTCTATATTTAGATAAAAAAATAAATATATATATATTATTACTATTGGTTTTAAAACTTACTGAATAATCTATATTGTAAATATAAATTTTAGCCTATGTTCTATGCGAGCCTGGGTTGGATTCGGTTGTTAGGTATTCAAGGAAAATTACGGACAAAGTTTTTGAACTTTTCGCTTCTTCGCTCCTGCACTCTAAAACAAGATTTTTATGTCGTTTCTGTCAAAATTTATCTATTTCAACAAGCCTACTTCAAAAATGATATCCATAAGTGTCATGATTTATAATGGAAATACTCTTTGAATGGAAATTCTAAATGGGAGTGACACCTAAATTTCAGAAGGGAAATATCGGATTGAAATTCCTGACGAAAATAAACATGTATAATTAATTAATAATTATTTAAATAGGACCAGCCATTCTGCGTGGAATTTTCATCCAAACGGAAAAGATTAATTTGCACTTTTTTTTCGTCCAAGAAGAATTCAGACCAGCATTGAAATAACATAGTATGTATTATATCCTAATAGACCTAGTCGCAATACTTAAGGAAATTCCGTCAGGAAGGGAATATTTACTTTATATTATATCAATTTATTATTTTCGCTATTTGATGCAATGTTTTGGTGTTATTTTATTGCTGATTATTTGCTTCGAAATGATTGACGTCGATAATTTAATCAACTACATTTTCACTTCCATTTTTATTAATTTTACTCAACAAAATGTTAAGTGAAGTATAGGACAAGAAAGCTGGATATAATTCGCACTACGGATATTCTTTGCTTCTCGGATCAGATACTCTTGGTATGGGTGGGTAGAATTTTAAAGAAACGATAAATCATTTCTTCAATAAGACGATTCTGAATGAAGGAAGTTAATAACATATAAAACAATAATAGTCGAAAAATGTCCAAATTTTTTTTTCACATTTTCAAAATTTTTATACATACAGTATATGTATGGGTGCTTAAACCTTTATTTTGTAATAAAGACACATCTGTCCTCTACTAGGCATTAATATTCTACTAAACTCTTTTTAAATCTTAAACTAAATCAGACAACAATATCGGTACAAAATAGACGTGACTTTACAAAGCAATGCGAAATATCAATCCTGTTTTCGTGGTCATTTGTTGAGCGACCACAGCGCTCCTAGGTTTTTTCTAACTTTCCCATACCAACATCGAAACAGCTGTTTTATCGATTGTTATTGTAATAAAATAGTTTATCTTCCTCAATGCTTATCTAAAAATGACTCAATACGATTTTTCCTTGATTACAAACAAAAGAATATTGAATAACAACACAATTATATTTAATCCTGGTGATGGTATAAATTTAGGCATTAATTTGTCGAGTTCGGTTTTACAAATTGCAAGTAGATTATTATCAAATATCAGTATTGATTCATTGCAAGTTGACTTATTGAATACGTCCTAGGGATACTTTTTAAATTCGTTTTTAGAAATGGGTGCTCTACTGTCATTGTGCACAGTGGGTCAGGTAAGTGTTTTTTTTTTTTTTATGTTTCGTATATTGCGTGTTGGATGATTAATACTTTTATTTCAAAAATTTTTTTTAGCTGGCATGTTGTTGCGGTCAAGCAGCATGTTCTCTGTTTGCTTGCTGCCCGTCATGTGGCAACTCTACGTCAACGAAAGTAATGTATGGCCTGATGTTGCTCGTGGCTGTCGTTTTAAGTTGTATTACCCTCACTCCAGGGCTACAGTCATTTTTACAAAAGGTGAAATAGTTATTTATTTCTACAGTATTTTAGTTATTTTTAATCGGCTTTTGTGTGTAGGTACCGTTTTGTAGCGACAGCTTACTCGGCATCACTGATGTTATATCGATTAATTGTAAACATGCTGTTGGGTACATGGCGGTGTATAGAATTTGTTTTGCTACTTTTATATTTTTCGCTCTGATGTCATTTATGATGATGGGTGTGAAGAATTCTAGAGACGGACGGGCTCATATTCAAAATGGGTAATATTTTATGAGCCAAAGTCACATTTGTAAAATTAATTTAATAAAATGTATAATTTTTTTTTTTTATTTATTAGGTTCTGGGGATTGAAGTATCTCATTTTATTTGCGGGTATTTGTGGATCATTTTTCTTAACTCTGGAAAGCTATGGTTCAATTTGGATGGTTTGCGGTATGATTGGAGGTTTTATTTATCTTATTCTGCAGTTTGTGCAAGTTTTGGATTCTGCTCATTCATTGGCTGAATCATGGCTCGATAAATGGGAACAAACTGAAGAGAAAAAATGGTACATATTTAATTGGTAGTGGCTAGTTCCACGGACACAGTGGATATAATGTGTCTACAGACAAGCAGTGCACACATGTGCACGTATGTGTTTTATTATCGACATGTTCGGGTATATTGTATGTACTCGGACATCGATAAAATTGTTATCATTATTTAATGAACATTAAAAACTACCAAGATATAATTTTTATTAGAGTTGGGATATTTATGATTTTTTCATAATTTTTTGTTTGGTCGTGTGCATTGCAGACCAAATTACAAATTCATTAAGCATGACATAGAAGCAGTTAATCAGTTATTTTTTAATTAAATTCTGAATGCAAAATTTCTATTACAAACACTCAACGACTGTTTGAAAAATCAAATTTAGAAATCAACTTTAGACAGCTAATTTTTGCTTTTTACCAACAGAAATAACTTGTTTAGAAATCAGCGGAAATTCAGTTTATAATAATTATTTATCAAATTTCCAAAAATTATTCAGAAATTTGAAGAATTATTGGAAAATTCACTAAACTGACTAAACTATGTTGAAAACGAAGTATGTTCTAAACTTCTAAACAATAATTGTGCTACAAATGTAATATAAAAATTTGTTGAATTTCTTGATGAAAAAGAAATTTCAAAACACAGTTAACCATCTGACAAATTACAGATGTTAGTGTACAATTTAAATACTTGTCAATCATGATAAATGAAGTTTTTCTGCTTACAAAAATGTGTTATTATCTGACAACCAACACAAGTTTCTACATGCAAAACTCAAAATGACTTATTCTTCTAGTCAATTCAGGGAATGTATAAAAAAATCTCTTAAAATTAAATTATAATTAATTTGAATTCCATTAAAATTATTTTATTGAAAAAAAATATTACATAATATAGGTATATTATATTAATTTACAGTTTAATAAATAATTATTATTTACAATTTTAAAATGTTATATTTTTTGCATATTTAAATATTTTGAGTAAAAAAATTATGTATTAATTTAGTGTACATTTTTATTAATAATTAAATTTTAAAATTTTAGTATACTCGTGTACAGTGTATTGCGCATCACATTATATCCATGGTGTCTGTGGATTTAGCCATAGCCTATTAAATTATACTACAGTATTAAGTTATAATTAATTAAAACTAATTTAATATACTTATGTTATTTATTTAGGTATTTGGCATTGTTGTTAACTACAATATCATCTTATGTACTAGCACTTGTTGGTGTTATTTTCATGTTTCACAGTTTTACCCAGGTAAAATTAATATTGATTATGATATAAGATAGTTTTTATAAAAACAAAATATAAACATATAGAACTATTTTGCTACTGATATGTATAATTATCACACAATTTTTTTCCAGGGAAATGAATGTGGATTGAACAAATTTTTTATCATTCTGACAGTGATCATATGCTTTGTTATTAGTTCAATTTCGATTACTTCATGTGTACAACGCGTGCATGAAAAATCTGGTCTATTGCAATCATCTATTGTCAGTTTGTATGTGGTATATCTTACTTGGTCAGCACTCAGCAGTGGTCCAGGTAAATACACTAAGTTTAAAAGAAAAATTGTTTAAACTTATAATTTATTTATTTGTTATTTCCATGTTATTCATGTAATTTTAGTAAACGAATGTAATAAAAGTCTTGCTGAGTCTTTCATTGGCAAACCAGATGGTTCCTCAGTTCATTTCGGCTCTGAGAATTTAATCAGTATAGGCATTTTCGTTTTATTTGTCTTGTACTCTGCTATAAAAACTGGATCATCA
Source organism: Stegophylla sp. TES_Ste_2020 (assembly GCA_025469315.1). Classification (NCBI taxonomy): domain Eukaryota; kingdom Metazoa; phylum Arthropoda; class Insecta; order Hemiptera; family Aphididae; genus Stegophylla; species Stegophylla sp. TES_Ste_2020. Next base: position 26,623 of record JAIPRM010000314.1, on the reverse strand, counting down.
TCAAAATTTTCTATGAGCAATTCTACTGAAAGAAGTGAGTATTTGTTATTGTTTATTTTACTTTAAAATAATAAATTTGTACTTATTAATTTGGTAATTAAAAATGACAACAATATATTGTTAAACAACTGTATCAAATTAATTTGTAATAACAAAATTATCATTTATTTTACACATCAAGCATCAATGCAATTGGGAATTTAGCATTTTAGTTAAATGGTCTTGGTTTATTCTTAAATAGAGGATATAGTATACTTACATATAGATACATGCACTATTGTTTCACTTAGGGCATAGCTGTATTAACCATTTAAATATTTCAAATATTAAATTTCAGAATTACCTTGTTTCATTGATGGCCTATATTGTAAATATTTATATTTTTATATATTGGTTAGTGAAAAAGAAAAAACGATGGTTAAACTATACTTAAAATTTTTGTTGCTGTAACTGCTTTTTGCCAACTGCCTCTATCTTGAACTATCTCTCTTCATTTTTCAAATCTTAAATTTAAATCTTCTTGCATCACGTCGGTCCATTTTAAATTTGTTTAAATTTGGTGTTCTAGGTATTTTTTATTAAGGTTTCCACTTTATTGTCACCCTTACTATTTTATATTCTTTTTTTATTATGTGACCTAAAAATTATATCCATTTCTCTTTAACGGAGATTGTGAAAGGTGAACTTATAATAGCTATATATAGCCTAATTTAAAAAATTTATCATTGCTTAAAACTCTTTTTTGACTTAGTTTAGTAGATTTATTATTTTTAGGCTTTTTTGCAAAAATGTTGTTGAACATGCACATAAGTTCAAAAATACACAAAAAACAATTTTTTATTGTTAACTCAAAAAGACTAAACACTTTAAAAATAAGGAACTTTTGTTATTTATTTACTATATTTATTTTTATTTTGTACCATATTATGTAGTTTTGTTTAAATTAACAATTGAATGAAATCAGAATTTGGTAGTGAAATTTACTTTAGAAATTTACTTAAACTTATATATTTATAGCGTGTTATGTAAATTATATTTCATATTAAATACACAACCAATGCTTTGATAACAAAAATAAGTAGAATTTAGGTGTATGCAATATTTTTGATTGTGGTTGAATTAGTAAGACATAAAGAATCTAGGTTTAGTTTATAAATCAGAGTTACACACCCCCTACATTTACCATAATATACAAATTCAATAACTTTTGTTTATTAATAATTTTTAACTTTTTTTGTAGAAAATCATTACTACAGCATTACGCTCTATACATTTATTACATTTTTTTAAGGATCCAAATTTTTAAATTTTAAATTTTATGCTACAGTTTTAGAAAAAATTCAGATTAACCATTTTGCAAACCTGATTTTTAGAAAAATATTGGTGCTTTAATTTCTTATAAAGGTTTAATATTATATTCGTTCAGTTCTATGATTTTTTAAAGTTCGCAAATAATTTAATAATTTTGTTAAACAAATCATAATATTATCATTATTCTGAAGTATTTAACAAATTTCTTAAATTATTTGCAAACTCAAAAAAATTTGTTAAAAATGAACGGATTAATTTTTAATAGAGATTTAAAAGCACCAATATTTTTGTAAAAATCAGGTTTACAAAATAGCTATTCTGAATTTTCTCTATTTTTTTTTGTATAGATTACTTGTCCAAAAGTTTTGATCAGCAACTTTTTGAAACTGTTTGTCTCTAGTTGATACTTTAAAGAGGTCATATTTTGAATTTTTTATTTATAAATTTTTTTTTTGTGGAGGGGGGGAGAAACGCCCAACTTTGACAAAAATGATTTGGAAACTATAATTTTTTGGTCCAAATTTTATGAAAATTTTTACATAGATAGAAAATAATATGAGATATATTTTGGCAAGTAAAGTATAGACAAGAAAGCCGGACATACTTTGCACCACGAATATTTTACGCTCTTTAGGTCAGATATCCTGAGTGGGTGTGTTGAAAATGATTATTATTATTCTTTATATTATTAACTTCCTATGTTCAAAATCGTTTTATTGAAGAAATGATTTATCGTTCTTTTAAAATTGTACACACCCACTTAGAGTATCTGATCCGGGTAGCAAAGAATATCCTTGGTGCGAAGTATGTTCGGTTTTTTTTTATTCATACCAGTCAAATTTATTTGTAATTTTTTATGCATTTTTGTAAATTATTTTATTATTGAATTTGTATTACTATCATATTGGGATCCAACCCGTAAATAAACATTATGATCATTATTATTAATTTTTTTAATGATCATTATGATCATTATTATTATTAAATTGAAATTGATCAGCGTTGTATTGATTTCACTATATTGTTTTACGAAAATAATAATAATAATAATATAAATTATCAACTATTTTATCAGTGGTTTGATAAGATAAATAAATAGTTTTAGTTAGTTAATATACCAAATAATTTTATCTAATATGCTGTTATAAAATAATAAATAAATATGAAGATATAATTCACGAATAATGAAATGGATGTTGATTATTCTGTTATTAAATTGTTAAACATGCAAATAATTAAACCGACAATTATTGTTCTGCAATCTTATCATAATCTATGATTCATTAGTACTTAAAGTTACTCTCAAATGTTTAAAACTATTATTTTTTTTTTTATTCAATACATCATACATAAATTAATATATATATATAGGTATACATTTTTACATTGGTTATTTTGCCCTTTGTTATAAATTCCTATTTAGTTAGCCCATATTTGGCATGATACAATAGAAAAGGAAAATTAGAACAGAATTTTTATCCATCACATTATCTTTGTTGTCATTCAAGCTGAATTTAACTGCAATAATTTTGTATTTTTTTACTATTCTGCTATGAAATATTATTTGGGTGAATTGTTAAATTACTGGACACCAGTAATTAATTTTATAAAATATAGTTTTCAAGTTCAATAATCTTAGGTAGTTGAGAATATTTACTATTTTTTTTTTTTAGTTACCTCTACAGCTATCAAAAACATTATTTTTAGAGAGATATTATTTTATTTATTACATATAATACAAATTTAATTACTATATTCGTTAAGATATAGGCTCTACGTTTTTATTTTTTTATGATATGGTTTTAATTAAACATTTAATTTATAAAACGTAAAAATGTGATATATCCATGTTTAATAAAATGTGTTAATTTAGATATTATGAATAAAAAATATCTAATAATTTGATATCCCATGTATAGATTGACATTGAATTAGTATTAATCAAGCATTGCTTAGTTATATTAAATTAAATTTTATACATATTTATATTGTTATATTTCTAATTATTGAAGTAAGCAATGATAACGACATAGAAGGAGGACCTACATCTCGCAATGATGATGACAGCCCTGGTAAATTATTTGATGACGAAAAAGAAGGAGTTGCATATTCTTGGTCATTTTATCATTTCACATTTGCAATGGCTACTTTATTCCTGATGATGACTCTCACTAATTGGTATTCGTAAGTATCTATATACATTCATAATAGTAGTTATTAGGATTCAGATTTTGTAGCAAAATAAATCTTAAAAAGTCGGACATACTTCACACGATGGATGTACTTCGCACGACGGGTGGTATTCTCTTGACGGGCGTATTAAATTTTAAAGAAACAATAAATCATTTCTTCAGTAAAACGATTCTGAACGAAGGAAGTTAATAATATAAGAAAAAAAAATTATCAGACCTGGAATTATATGCACTAAAACGTACAAAATATGCATGCATTTATTCAATTAATGTATTATTGAAATATACACTACAAATGTATTAACATGTAACAAAATATGATATTAAGTGAATAAAACAATAAAATTAAAAAGTATACACTATACAACTACAGATTTCTAAGATGTAGATCTACTAGGGGAGGCGATGTGCCTCCTACGAATTTTAAAAAGTAAAGAGAAAAGTATAAAGTCGATGTTTATTTAATATATTTTTGTCTATTCGCCCCTTCCCACACAGGTTCTGCCCCTCAAATTAATAGCACAAAAAATAAACACCATTGTAAAAAGGAAGGAAGTTAATAATATAAATATAAAATAGTAGGTTAGATACTGTTATTTAATAGTGTAAACATACATATACAATATACATGTATACATATACATGGCGGTCCATGTAATATGTGACAACTGATAAGGCATTGTGGTTCTTAGTAATGTATTTGGGCGGCAGTCCAAAGGCCACACCGTAATTACCGACTTGTATCGTATTTAATTTAGCGTCGAAAAATACATACGATAAGATAAGCAAATAACAATTACTTACCGTACTTTCGAGTTTTTTTCAGTCTCACCCTTGTAAAATGTTTAATTCTTTGTCCGAGGGAAATTTTATTGCACCAAAATATTCGCAATGAAATTTTCTATCTAGACCCCAAATTTCAAAACAATCGGTTTGGCCAATTTTCTTATATGTATGTTAAAGTGCGTGATTTTAGGTAAAACTAACGAATTACGATTTTTGAAATTTTTTTAGGTCAAGTAGACATATAAGTCAGTGAGATAATATTAAATTTTCAAGTCTTAATATCAAAAATCAAAAATTTTATTACATAAAAACTAATAAAAAGTTAGATATTTCCGAAATTTTCAAAATGCTGTACTTAACTCAAAATTGATCAAATCTTTTTGAAATTTTTATGAATTTTTCTCATTACTATTTTTAGTGGTTGATGATAATTTCAAGTCCTTTACTGCATTATTTTAGAAGTTATGTCAAAAAGTAATTTTCAATTTTAAGGAAATTGCGGTAATTGCATATTTTGCCGTTTTTTGAAAAAAATTTTTCAGTTTTTTCGCATTATTAAAAAAAATATTGAGAAATTTGAAAAATGACCTCTTAGAAGTACCATCTGGGTTCGATTTTGGATCTATAAAGTTATTGATCGAAACTTTTGGACCAGTAGTTCTATACGAAAAAGTGTTCACAGAGGAAGAAAAAAAAAAATAAATATACATCATTGTAAAAACATAAGCTTCTTCACTTTCGTTCAGAATCTAAAATACATTTTAGGCAGTGAAAAAAAAAATTTAGAACAAATGTTTTTTAGGTTAAGTTTCTGGGCACCTTTTTTAAATTTATTTTTTTTGAGCTGTAGTATTTCTCAAATGCTAAAAACAATAGGGAAGTCAGATATTGGGATTCAGATTTACTTTCGAAGTTATAACTTCAAACTTTATTTATTTTATTTTTATGTAAGTGTAACTTCATAAATTTTATATTTATTTCAATTTATTTATTTTTGTTAGTTAAAGTACAAAAACAGAAAATGAATTTCATACTTATTTTTGAAGCTATGAGCAAAAACTTCATTCTTGTGTTTTGTTTTTTAAATATATGTTAACTTATTAAAAAAAACAAAAATGTTTTCCATCTAGAGTAGAGTTCTAAATCAAAAAGTTACTACTTGAAACTTAAACTATTATTTCTATGTAAAAAATATTTATAGAAAAAAAAAAATTAACATCATTGTACATTGAACACTTGCTTTTTTGCTCCACTCAGAATTTAAAATGTATTTACAATCATTGATTTGGAAAATAATTTAGTAAATAAAAATGTATTTATAAATTACCACTTATTTCTGGCAATAATAATATAGTAAAAACAATATACTGTAGAATCCGTTTAATTGGGACACTGTATAAAGAGGATAACCCCTTAATGGGGACAAAGTGGCCTAGTCCCGAACGAATGTATTCGTTTAAGGCAATTTAACTTCGTTTATTTGGGACAAAAAATAAAGAGTCTAATTATATATTTTGATCTAAATTATCTACTTTCTTATCGAAACTGTAATTATCTAATCTTTATGGTTCTATTATGCAAGAAATGTCAATTATTATGTCAATCATTGCTTAATAAAATAATCATCTAATTAATTTACGATTTATAATAGGTAATACTAAATATTAAATATAATATACTTCTGCTAATAATAATAATAATAATAATAATAATGATAATGAGTATTTTTTTTAATGAAGTATAAATTAAGTATATTTGTATGTATTTTTTAAATAAAGTTATTATGTACATACATATGTATATATTGTATATATGCACTTTAATAATTTAAGTTTATTAGTTATTCGGTTAATCGAGACAGTTGGATAATGGGGACAAATAGGTCACCGCCCAATGTGTCCAAATTAAGCGGATTCTACTATATTTAGAAATATGGGAAATTTTTATCAAACTTTTGTAAAAAAGAAGAAAAAAGTATTAAAATGGGAAAAAAGCACATTTAGAGTAAGAAAGCAAAATTTAAATCACTTCATTGAAATCAGAACTGTGAAACGTATATATGTGTAAGAATTATCTATCACACTCCCTTTAAAAGTGTCATTTGCTACAAAATCTGAGCCCTAGTAATTATATAATATGTATATAAATAATTTATAATAACTAGTTAATAAAATATAAGTATATTATTATTTTAATTTTTTTTTTTTTTTTTTACCAGACCAAATGATACATTGAATCACCGAGAAGATTATGCTTCCACATGGATTAAGATATTATCTTGTTGGGTCTGTGCCGGGCTATACGTGTGGACACTAGTGGCACCAATTTTATTACCAGACCGGGAATTTTAAAGTCTCTTAAAATTTATAAATAAAGTTTTAAATTCATATTTATTAGAGTTATTTTTTAGATTCATTCTGTATCTATAATAGTTATTTACAACACTGCATGACAAAAAAAAAAGTAGTATTTTGTAAATTCCATGATAATTGATTAGATGTATTGCTTTTATTTATGATCAATATCAACATTCATGACCAGAATTGTATTAATGTAATTAATGATTTGTGTTTGGATACTATTAGTTTATATTTTAATTAAAAAATTTTGGTATAAGAAACATTACTTATTCTTATATTATTATTATTATTATTTTTTGACAAAGAATTTCTCATTGAAAATGCTTGAACAATGAATAGGAGATAAATGTCATTATGCTATTTATGTTTAGAATAAAAAAATTCTTAGGTTAAGAAAATAACAATGTACTTTATTTAATTGCCAATATTTTTGTGATATTATTACTGTAAAAATTAATTAAATACTTTACTTTTAGTTATTACTTTATTCTAAATGTTTGTGTTTAAAATATAATTTTGTTTATCTTAAAAATATAAAAAAAGAATATTTATTTCTCTTTGTGTATTTCATTTTAGATAGGTTTTACATTGCTTTTTTTCTTTTATTATTTTTAACCACATTTTCAGTTGGTTAAAGTGGTCTTAAAGTTTCATCTGGCCTTCCAAACGAAAAGAAATTTCAGTACTTAATAACGTTAATTTTTTTTATTTTCTTTATAGTTTTAGATTCTGAATGAAGTTGAGAAGCTAGTGTTTTTACAATGATGTTTAATTTTTTTATTTTTTTTTTATCTGTTAACACTTTTTCGCACAGATATACTTGTTCAAAAATTTCGATCAGCAACTTTTTGAAACCAGATTTGCCGCTAGTTGGTACTTTAAAGAGATAATTTTTTGAATTTCTTAATTCTTCAATTTTTTTTTGAAAAAAACTACCCAAAATTTGACAAAAAAGACTCAGATATCATCAATTTTTTGGATTCATTTCTATGTAAAAATAACTTAAAAACGCACTAAAAATGTCAAAATATGCTTTAAAAATCAAAGAAGTCTATGAAATACTAAAAAATGCAAAATAAAAGTTACATTTTTTAACTCGTTGATGTATGAAATGAACTTTGTGTTTGGAAAGCAATGTTTTCGGACATTCAGAAAAAAAATGCAATTTGCATTTAAATTCATTTAAGTGAATTTTACTGATATAATAATTATTAAAATAAGCTGGGTCAATATTTTAGTATTAGATTCTGAACTAAGTGAAGAAGCTAGTGTTTTTACATTGATGTTTATTTTTATATTTATTTATTTTTTGTAAAAAATTATTCAAAATTTGACAGAAAAACTAGAAAACCATTTATTTTTTGATCCACACTTTATGAAAATTTAAATATAGATGGACAATAATATGAGAAACATTATAGCGCAAGAAAATTTTGAAAAAAATTTTTGTACATTTTTCTAACATTTATTTTTTTATTTATTATTTTTTCATCTTGTTTATCTATTAGATAAAAAAAAATTAATGTTAAGTATAGACAAGAAAGCCGGACATATTTAGCGCCAAGGATATTCTTTGCTCCTCGGGTTAGATACTCTTGGTAAGTGTGTTGAAAATTATGACTATTATAGATCTTTATATTATAAACATTGCTCTGAATCGTGTTATTGTAGAAATGGTTGTTTTTTTTTTAATTCTACACACCCACCGAGAGTATCTAACCCTAGGAGCAAAGAATACGTGTGATGCGAAGTATATCCAATTTTTGTACTATACGTTTTATTATATTTTGAATACTTATATAATAAAATTGCTGTAACATACAATTTGAATCACCCTGTATATATATGTGTGTTTTTTTACTGTGATAGTCAATACTTCTATTAATTTATTTTTAACTTTTTAGCATGACAAATCAAATCACTTAATTATGCAAGGGAAAATGTTTAAAAATCTAATATATTATAATTAATAATGCATTGCAATATACTTGAAAAATATAGGTATCTCACTTTCGTATGGTATTGATTTAATGAAAAAAATAAAATAAAACTACTTATTACATAAATTTAAAATAATAATTTATTAAGAACACAAAAAATACATCAGATTTGGTATTAATTAAAAACATGAGTTCGAAAAAAAGGCTATATTAACGAACGGCAAAACTTATTAATATATGCAACTTGAAATTTTTTATTTGAATTCCTGGTTGGAATAAATATAAAGCTTTGGCAGCTTATTTTTCCTATAATTTAAAATAAAAGTATAATCAGTGCCGGCGCTATGAATGCTGACACTCTGTACCAATTACAAATATGCCGCCTTTTATTAACTTATATTACAAAATTTTAGAAATTGCCAATTCCCTTAGAAATCTCATAGTAATTTGAATAAAAACAGTTCATTTAGTTTTTAAGTACACTCGGTAATTCGGAGAAAAATTTCATGGAAACTAGCTGCCAACATGTAACAACGCTCAGCTATTTGAAGAGTATTCACCAATTATTATTATATTTCTTATATTATCTTTTAATTATTTCCACATACGATTATGTTTAAACTTCACTTATTGTTTCCGTTAATTATCGATTTATTATCAAAGGTACGTTAGCAAACAACATACCTATACTTATGTTCTATAACCTCAATATATGTTAATTTTATTTCTGAATTTAGTTTAGTTTTGTTGTCCGCAAAGTAAAGTTCTTTAGGGTTGAACACGCCAAACTCTAAAGAATACAAGTCAAGACGATTTCAGAGAAAAACATTTGAATAAGAACCATTTTTTTTTTTTAACTACGCTTCGCTTAGCATCAATGTTTTTACATTGATGTTTATTTTTTTTTCTTGTATATACTTTCGTACAGAAATACTTGACCAAAAGTCTCGATCAGCAACTTTTTCAAGCTTTTCTTTCTTCAAACTTTTTCAATTTACCTCTAGTTGGTACTATAGAGAAGTCATTTATTGAATTTCTCAATTTTTCAATTTTTTTGGATGTAAAACAATTCAAAATTTGAAAAAGGCCTCGGAAACCATCATTTTTTGATTTATACCTTATGAAAATCTAAACATAGATAGACAATACAAGAAATATTTTGATGCAAGAAAATTTTCACTTTTTTTTCTTATTAATTATTTTTTTCTTCTCTTTATTAGACAAAAAAAAAAAAAAATGTTAAGTAAAGCATTATAAACAAGAAAGCTGGACTTGCTCTTCGATACTCATGGTGGGTATGTTGAAAATGACGATTATTATTGTTCTTTTGACTATTATAATATTATTAACTTCTTTTGTTCAGAATTATTGTCTTATCGAAGAAATGATTTATCATTTATTTAAAATTCTACATGCCCACCAAGAGTGCTTGACCCGACTTTTATTTTTTTATATGTACATGTTTTTGTATAGAAATACTTGTACAAAAGTTTCGACCAACAACTTTTTGAAACTGAATTTGTCTTTGAATGGTATTTTAGAGAGGTTATTTTTCTCAATTTTCTTCTGAGAAAAATTACCTAAAATTTGACAAAAAAAGACTTGGAAACTTTTTTTTTTTTAACACAAACTTTATGAAAATTTAAATATAGGTATACAATAATATGATAAATATTCAAGCACAAGATAATTTTGAAAATGTGAAGAAAAAAATATAGGAAATTTTTATCCAACACTTTTCTCTCACATCAACATTTTTTTATATTTAGTAAAATTGTCTTTTTTCCTTTTCTTTATTTATTGGATAAAAAGTAAATTAAATTAAATTAAAGTAAAGTAAATTAAGTACTTAAAGTAAAGTGATATTACTTAAACATTGAGTAGATATATACAATTTATATATCTTTACAATTTTTTATTTATACATAAATATAAATTGATTGCTCCTTAATTTTCCCTTTAATGTTTTATATAATTACAATATATGAAATACTAATAACTAATGATTATGTCTGATAATGTAGAAAAAATAAAATGTATTACATTGTATCTGAATTATTTGCATTATTTTGATCCAATTTATTGCTATTGGTCTTGATTGTGTATATGAAGAATGTAAGGACTTCTTTTTCATTGACCGGTATTGTTTTGAAATGGTTATAAAGTATCTCGGACATTTGAGCTTTATTCAAATTGGGTTTCGTAACTACTTTGAAATGTTTTTTATACCGTCTAAGAGTATTCATCTGCAACTGTGAGAAGTCTACTTCTGGCACATCATCTTGACTAGGCGGTTTCAGTGATCTAGCGCTTTGGATCATATTCTTGTGGTGATCACAAATATATATGTGTCGGGCAACAGCGTCCAAATGTAGTTTTAGTTGCCTGACGGTGTTGCGTATTTTTTTACTGTACGAGGCGTTTCCCGCTTGACGCTGACAACGTAACCCATCTTCTTGTAGACAACAAATCTTATCAAGTGGGCCTCGTGAATCTTCTTCTCCGGTACTAAATCCGTTTTGATTCATTTTCTCGACGTCGACTTCTGGCTTTGTCTATAGGCTATAAGCGATGCATCGTTTGGCGGAATGGTTGTCCCGTTTCTAATTACTTACTTACTTTATTAACGTTAACCGATTTAACACAAACTTTCCCGTTAAACACTTCTGAAATGCGCACTGCTATTTCGCCACTTTAAATTTTATACATAATAAAAAATCATAAAACATTCGAACGTTTTTCGATTTCCGAGTTTCCGACTGTGGCACTCATTATAATTCAACCACTGAGATAGATAATATTTATATATATATATATATATATAATATAGTAGATGTTATTTATCTCGATGGATTCAAATCCATAAATAATAAAAGATTTACGTTCAACTTCTTACTCTACGGTTCAACTCAAACGCGACTGTAAAGAACTTTACATTTATTATAATTTATATTATTGAAAACATTTTTATAATCTCTGTTGTGAACTACTCAATTGATTTTATTATCGGTTCATACATCATATCACATGATATGATCATATGATTATAACATGGCGTCACAGATAATATTATTGTTTATTGTATATACTGTCAGTCTGTGACATTGTTGTCTTATCACTACAAAGTGAACTGACTACGTCGTCGTTAGCGCAAAGAAACGTAATGTAGAGACAAAAAAATCGGACATACTGTGGATGTTGCTCGCTTCTCGGGTCAGATACTCTGGTGGGTGTGTTGAATTTTAAATAAAGAAACGATAAATCATTTATACAATAATATGATTCTTAGCGAAGTATTTTTATAGTATAAAGCACCACATTAATAGTCGTAATTTTCAATACACACCCACCAAGAGTATCTGATCCGAGGTGCCGGATTTACCTTTAGATGGTACTTTATAGAGATAATTTTTCGAATTTCCCAATTTTTCAAATATTTTTTTGGAAAAAACTATCCAAAATTTGACAAAAAAGACAATCATTTTATTTTAATCCAAACTTTATGAAAATTTAAACATAGACAAGTGTGTAGCCAGGATTTGTAGTAGGGTTTTTTTTTTTTTTTGATATGAATTGTCGATTAATTTTGCAGTCCCAACAATCATAAAAGCCGGACATACTTCGCATCACGGGTATTCTTTGTTTATCTGATCAGATACTCTTGGTGGGTGTGTTGAATTTTAAGGAAACAATAAATCATTTCTTCAATAATATGATTCAATTAAGTGATAATAATATAAAGAACAATAATAGTCGTCATTTTCAACACACCTACCAAGAGTATCTGACCTGAGGAGCAAAGAATACCCGGGATGCGAACTGCGAAGTATGTTCGGTTCTCTTGCCTATACTTATATTTGCTTTACATTACTTTAAGTCTTATCTTTGCATTGCTTTACTTTACTTTACTTTAAATTAGTTAATTTGCTTTGTTTTACTTTATTTATTACTTTACATAACCTTACTTTACCTTACTTTACTTTACTAAGTTACTTATTTAATTTAATATAATATACTAGGTACTTTAATTTTTTATTTTTATTTAATTTATTTCATATTACTTTACTTTATTTACCTTTTATTTATCCAATAAACAAAGAAAAGGAAACAAATTTAATGAGAAAAAAAAGGTTACAAAAATGTTAAAAATTTTTTTTTCACTTTTTCAGAATTTTCTTGCGTCAAATATTTCTAATATTAATGTCAATCTATGTTTAAATTTTCATAAATAAATTTCATAATTTTCATAAAATTTGGATAAAGAAACGATAGTTTCCGAGTTTTTTTTTTATCAAATTTTGGTTAGTTTTTCTCAAATTTGAGAAAACAATTGAGAATTTCGAAAAATTACCTCTTTAAAGTATCATCTAGAGGCGAATCCGGTTTCATAAAGTTTCTGATCAAGACTTTTGGTTAAGTATTTTCATACGAAACAATGTTTACAGAAAAAAAAAAAAAATAAACATCATCGTAAAATGATTAGCTCCAAATTTATAATTGAATAAGTAATAGTTGTTTTTTCACACGTCATTACAAAGCATCACTGATGTTTTTAAGACCAACAATGTTCTGTATTTGTTTCTACAGAATATTTAAGTTGGTATTTAAGTAAAAACGCACCTTTTCATAAATTATGATTTCAAAAAAAAAAAAAAATAAAAAAAAAATTGATTTCTCTCAGCTAGAATGTCGCCCCAGTTATTTTGCTGCTTTGCGTGAAAGCACATCTCGCACATGCCTCTAACGCCGGCCCTTAAAATAATACAATAAAATTAGAATCATGACAATAATATGTATATTTATATTATACGATTACAGTATAACAGTAGGTTTTGGTAGAAATAATTTTTAAATAATTTTCTACATAACTCGTGACCATTGAAATCAAAAATAGGTATGACTCTTTAATTACTCATTTTCAAACTAATTATAGTTGTTAAAAGGTTTTTTTCTCGCTTGATATTTGTGCAGCAGATGAAAACATGTCAATAATTTGGCTGTAATCGAGATACCTAATCTGCTATTTGGTTTTTCACAGAAATTTATGTATAGTTTGGAAGTTTAAGTTGCGAAATGGCATTTCTTAAATAGTCTTTTATTAATTTTTTTTTTTTTATAATCTCCCACTAGAAAAACTTCTTTCGGCAACGACTGACGTCACAGGTATAAGCTGTATAGGTAGGCATATCGTTAATACTATTAATAATCTTAAATGCCATATGAATATTTGGAAAAGAACCCATTATAGTTTAATTTCTTAGGTAGTTCCTTTCAGTTTAAATTTAAAACTAATTACCATTTAGTGGACTGAATGATGCGTTTAGTAAACAGGGGTGCCATTTCAGTTTTAAAATAGGGTTGCCGAATTTTTTCACCACCTGGCCATAATAATAATATTTAATTTAGACTTTTATTAGAGATACCAAAATTAAATTGAGAAAATTTCAATACGCACAAAGCACATATAATAATTGAACCCTTTACTTCCAACGATGAACTTTTACCTATTTTAAATTATAGCAGTAATAAGTAAGCTCCTTTTTTAGATTCTGAGTGGAGCGAAAAGCTAGTGTTTTTTCAATGATGCTTTTTTTTCTTTTCTGTAAACACTTTTTCATATACATATATATTTGTCCAAAAGTTTCGATTAGCAACTTTTTAAATCACAATTTCCCTCTAGATGGCACTTGATGTCATTTTCCAAAGTTCTCTATAGTTTTCTCAAAATTTGAAAAACTATCCAAAATTTGACACAACCCCTTAGGAAATAATTTTTTTTATTCAATATTTTATGAAAATGTAAGTATAGATAGACAATAATATGATAAATGTATTGGTGAATAAATATTTTGGAAATTTTTAAACATTTTTTTATCATCGAAAATTTTTTTTTCTGTTCTCAGTTAATAGTGGGATATGAAATTGGCTGAGTACAAAATAATTTTTTTGAAATATTAATAAATTTTATCATTATTAAGTAAAATTGTCTTAAATAAACTGAAGATCTCCCCTTGAACACATCTTCCAAATCCCACTCGAGGAGTGAAGAATACCCATGGTGTGAAGTATGTCTGGATTTTAGATTCTGAGCGGAGTGAAGAAGCTTATGAATTTACAATGATGTTTATTTTTTTTTTCTGTTCTGTAAACATTTTTGCGTATAGAAATACAGTGTCATGGTAATTATCAGATAATTTGCTCATTTTAAATTCTTAGAATACTATTGAATACTGTTGATAAGAGGATTCAACTTTGAAAATATTGATTTTTTAATAAAAGGAATAAAAATTAATTAATAAGTTCAGTTTTGCGCTCTTATACTATTTGCACCCCTGGCGTAAGCACACTACGCCATACCCTTCCTACGCCACTGGTTGAGGGAAATTACAAAATATCTTTATCTGAGTGCCGTTTACCCGATGAAATATTTGATTTATTTTTCTGGTGAAAATGAAGAGTCTGTTCACTTTGGAGAAAATATGCGTCGATATAATATAGTACGATGTCATATGTCTCTTTTTGTTCTCGAATAACACTATACAATCGGGGCATGGACATTATATTGCTTTAAAATACATGGTGTATTTATAATATCATTGTATTGGTTCCCTTTATCTTAGCTCTGGACAAATTTCATCGTATGGTCGGTTGTAAATAGGTCTGGGATTTTAATGCCCTTAAAAACCGGTAAAAATGCTCTGAAAAAAATGCAAAAATGACTTAAAAAACTCAAAAAATGCACTAAAAAAATGTCTTTAAAATGTATTTATAATAGCTTAAAATTTAAAAATTATATGACTGGTGTGAGGTATTGTCGAGCGTTTGTATTGATTTTAATGTTCTAGGCTGCTAGCATATCGCTATGCAGGAAGGCAAGATTATTTCATCTATTGTTAGCGTATAAAATAAATCGCATATTTTAAGTTAATAATAAAATTTTAAATTTGAATTTTAGGCCAAAAATGACCTAAAAACCTATAAAATGCCATGAAAAATGAGAAAAATGATCTTAAAATCAAATATTATCGGAAAATGCAAAATAAAATTTTTTATTCTAATTGAAAAACACCTAAACACCTTTTTTTAGAGATCATTTTTCATAGTTCTCAATGTCTTTCCAAAATTTGGGAAAAATTATACAAAATTTGACAAACACACCTTTAAAACTGTTTTTTTTTTTTTAATCCAAACTTTATGAAAATTTAAATGTAGATAAGCTATAAAATGAAAAATATTTTAAAGCCCGGCAATAAGCTAAAGCTCCACTCAGAATCGTTTTATCGAAGAAATGATTTATCGTTTCATTAAAATCCAATGAACCAATCAAGTATCACCCGATGAGCGAAAAATATCCACAGTGCGAAGTATTTCCGGATTTTCAATTCTGCATACCTAGAAGAAAAATGAGTTTTGACCTCATCCGTGGATTTAGGTAATATACAGGCGCATAGGTACCTAATCAAGGGGGCGCTGAGAGGGCAGCCTCCCTAAGAAAGGACACTGGCCTTGAATAGCCCTTGAATAGTTTTTTTTTTCAAGAAATCTTTATTCAATTTATGAAGTTTTTTATCTTTTTATAATGATTATGAGATTTTATTTTATCGACATTTCAAGGTCCAATTTTGGATAACGGCTGCATTAGATTTGAATCCTAATTGGTTCTGTTATTTTACATGGCACTCGTCCGAATTTTAGATTCTGAGTGAAACTAGTGTTTTTACAATGATGTTAGTTGTTTTTTTATGTGTACTCGTTTCCGTGTAGAAATACTTATTCCAAAGTTTCGACCAGCAACTCTTTGGAAAAAGTATAGTAAAGTAAAGTATAGACAAGAAAGTCGGATATACTTCGCACCATGGGTATTCTTTGTTCCTCTGATTTGACTCAATTGGTGGTTGTGTTGAAAATGATGACTGTTATTGTTCTTTATATTATTAATATATGAAAATATTTCGCTCAGAATTGTGTTATTGAAGAAATGATTTATCGTTCATTTTAAATTCAACACATCCACCAAGAGTATCGGTCCCGAGGAGCGAAGAATACCAATAGTGCGATGTATGTCCGGCTTTCTTGTCTATACTTTACATAACTTTTTAGTTTTAGTTAGGTATGCGTGAAGTGTTTGTAAATGAATTGTCTAGTGCTATTCAGTCGTATTATCTGCATATTTGTATTATTATTCATTTTATTGTTATTTTTTTATTATTGTTGTTTATTATTACTGATTTCATTGTTGTGCGACATAACTTTGGGCACCGCCCGTTAAATAAATTAACTGTTACTACGATAAAATGTGTAACGCGGTATATTGTTGTCATCAATACGATATTTCACATAGGAGCAATTGGAATTTGATTTTTGAAAAAACACTAACAAAAATAACGAAAAACAACTGGTAAGAATTTACGCATATAATCGAAATCTTTGTGTTATATAAATTCTAGTGTTTAGAAATTGCGTTTGAGAAATCATAGTCCGACTTTCCATTTGAAAAGTCTTCTTTTCTCTCTTTTTCTCAAAAAAAAAAAAAAAAAAAAAAAGAGGAGAAAAAAGTATATTATTTAAATAAGAACACTCGACGAGGCACGAGAGTTTTTGCTACATATAGCTGTAATTTTACGATTGAAAACGTATTGTCTAGCAGTCGTAGACTATCACTGGGATTGGAAAATTTGGAAGTTACTGAGTTGCAAAAATGGAAGTTTCATTCTCGAAATAACTCATATTCAATGTCCCCGTCGTGTTCGCTATAAAGTCGTTTTTTTTTCACGTATCTCGAGTGCTTCCCGTTTTATTCAGAATTATCCAGGGTGTACGATAAAGTGACGAACTGGCTTGGACCACGAAAATGTTTTCTACTAATATATTATTTTTGTCATTATTGTTCGTTTCTTTGAAGTCTGAGTAATGGTTAGAGAGGTAGGATGATGATGACTTTTACATTTGTTCCCCCTTCAATCTTATACAATGCTATCTTAGATAAAAATCGTTCCATGCTTCCTGAATTCAAAATACGAGTACAAAAATTGTATTTTTCTGTTTTTAATGTCCTTTTTTTTTTTTTTTATAAACATTTTTATTTCATTTGTTTATTTTACTATATGTAATTATATATAAACTGTAGGTAGTGCATTTTTATACATCTTTAGACTTTTAAAAATAATTATATTTTTATTATTGGTGAGTTTTTGTTGTGATCAGATTTACCAGTTGTAAATTATTATCATAGCAAAAGCGTTTTTAAATTAGACATAATACTATGAAAATATACACGATCAACAAATATTACATTCATAACGTCGAGTGGGATTCTCTTGACGAGTGTATTGTTGTATGTACTTTAAAGTGCGTAATTTTAGGTAAAACTAACGAATTTAGTCAAAATTCTAACTTCAAATGGGTATAAAAAAAAAGTTGACTAACGATTTTTGAGATTTTTTCAGGTCAATTAGACATATATGTCAGTAAGATCATATTAAATTTTCAAGTCTTAATATAAAAAATCAAAAACTTTATGACATAAAAACTAACAAAAAATGAGAAATTTCCGAAATTTTCAAAATGCCGTACTTAATTCAAAATTGATCAAATCTGTTTGAAATTTTTATGAAATGTTCTCGTAGCTATTTTTAGTGATTAGTGAATATTTTATTTCAAGTCCCTAGCTGCATTATTTTAGAAGTTATGTCAAAAAGTAATTTTCAATTTTACGGAAATTTCGGTAATTGCGTATTTCGCCGTTTCTTTGTCAATTTTCCGACAGTTTTTCCCCGTTTTTGGAAAAAGTATTGAGAAATTGGAAAAATGATCTCTTTAAAGTACCATTTGGGTGTGATTCTGGTTCTATAGAGACACTGATCGAAACTTTTGGACAAGTATTTCTATACGTAAAAGTGTTTTTAGAAAGAGAAAAACAAATAAACATCATTGTAAAAACATAAGCTTCTTCACTTCGTTCAGAATCTAAAAACGATAATGAATACATGGATTTATATGTGCTAATTCATTCAGTGGTGGTTTTAAGGGAAGGCGATGCGAACGATTGCTCCTTCCTGGGAGGTTTTTTCGGACGTTAATAACAAAGAATTGTTTTACTGTTTTGATTTTGGGATGGAAGAGAAGCTTAAAATTCGTGTCCTCCCCTCCCCTATTTGAAGTTCGATAAAACTGCCACTGAATTCATTTTCTTTAGGTATATTAATAATTTTATGTCGTTATATTCGCGTTGTTATTGGTGCGGTTTCGCATATTATATATATATATATATACTTATTGCGAACAATATAATATAAAGTTTTTTCATAAAGCAAAAAACTACCTACTTACGTTATGAAAATCTTACGAATTATATTTTATCAAGAGAGGGAGTCGTAATCGCACGATCTGGTCTATGAGGAATATTGCAATTTTTACGCAACGCGGAACATCATTTTATTGCGTGTGGCATTATTTGCGGGTTGATTTTTGAAGCTCGAATGCCTATTATTATATGCAAAAAAAAACTAAAGACCGTTTTTCGCGGGAAATGACTCGTTTTCATTTCGGGTGAAATATCGTCTGACAAAGAAGTTACGAGGTTTCGGGTTTTAGATTTTTCAAATAGTCGTGTACTGTCGTGCAATATTTTACAAAAACTTAGGGACACGTGACATTGCCTGGAAAATATTAAAACGGCACAGCTGACGTTTTGCATAAGCTTAATTTAGCTGCTTCTTTTTTTTTTCACGTTTGTCAGACGGACGGAGACAACAAGGTCGCACATTTTTTTAGGCACACGAAATGTCCTTGTAAAAGTCGTGATAGTCGTGAAAACTATGTCTGCAGTATTCTTGGCACCACGTTTTTGTTTGCTACGACATGTAATTCAAATTCAGAACAGAAGCAAACGGTTGTTGTAATAGGCAGGGGCGTGCCTAAAAAAAATTTCGAGAGGGGGAGAGGGAGTTTTTATCAATAATAGTTAGTACTAATTAATGTCATACAATAAGTAATAAAAGTAATAAAACGAATTCTTAGGTCTTTGGTATTTATGGTAGTATTGAATATTTGAAAATATCCTTTATAAAATTTGGCATCCCATTGAAAAAACGAAAATAAAAACTGATTGCAGTTCCCCCGAGTTTTCTCAGGAATATCGTTAATATCTAAATAATTTATTGTGTTTATTTATAGTAACTATAGAGTCTATAACTGGTAAAAATCGTATACAAATAACAATTTAAAATTCTGGACATACTTTGCACTACGGGTATTCTTCGTTTCTCGGGTAAGGTACTAAAACTTGGTATGTTGAAAAATTTTGTACGTATCCCAAAAATGGTAAAACTCTTTTGAAAATGTATTTTCGTTTGTATTGCACATTTGTTATTAAAGGGTGAAAATTTCAAATTTCTAGTCTTATTAGTTTCGGAGTTATGGCTAAATTACAAAAATTGATTTCATGAAAATCTTTGTTTACGGAATATTTTGCCGTTTTTACTAAATTTTTCGTCAGATTTTTCCTTGCTTTTGGTAAATCATTGAAAATTTAAAAAAATTATCTCTTTAAAAAAATTATTTAAAAAAAATAAATAAATAAACGTCATTGTAAAATTACAAGCTTCTTCGCTCCATTTAGAATCTTAAAAAAAAAAAAAAATACATATATAATTTAGCTGTGTTGAAAATAATTTTGTGTGAATTGTATATCACACTATTATTATTTACTCTAATAAATTTTTACCACGCAGTAAGATGAAATTGGCTGGAAATAGAAAAAGGTATAACGCTTTTAAAATTTACATAAAAAATGTTTAATTCAAATTAAGACTCTATTGTGAAAAATTGTAAGACATGTATATTTTAATACATTCTTTCCCCCTTTTAAGTTGAAACTCTACTCACTTGTTGATTGTATACAATTTTCTATGTAATAAATAATATTCTATTCTAATAAATAATAAATACACCAACACGGTAATATTTTTTTGAAATTGAAATCGAATCGTGTAGTTCTAATTGACTTTTATTCGATTCACGAGTCAAACAAATATCAAAAAAAAAACAAAAAAAAAAAAAATTGTTTTTTTTAATATTTTCTAAAAAAAAAAAACCCATTTGAATGGAGGAAGGGAGCAATGATCGACTCAAATTGATGTTCCTGCAGACCACCCCTGTATTGGTCAAATGTATAATATGTCAAACGTAGGTAATTGAATTAAAGACTGATGGATCATCTTTTTAGGTACCTTGAACATTAGTCATTACACCCCGACAAGGTGTCTACAGCCTACTGAAACTTGATATTTTTAAAATTGTCTTTTAGCCGGCTAATCAATTATGTTTGTACAGCGAGACAAAGTTTATGTTTATTCAAAAATACGGTTTACTTTTATACCTGAGTCGTATGCTATTATTACGATATGTGGCCTTGTTGTTAAAAAAATGAAATTCATAGATAATAGAATACTAATAATATTTTATTAATACAATATTTTATCGTACCTAATCATATTTTATTAGTCACTAACTTTACTATAGGTACGTATTGGTACTGATTGTTGTTATAAAATCAAATTTCTGCAGATATGGTCAAATTCTGGCTTCGAAAAAAAAAAAAAAAATCAATAATAATCTTATTTAATAATATGACATTTTTTTTTATACATTAAGATTTTTAATTTTTTTAATTATTTCATTAAGTGTATAAAGTTAGAATTTTAAAAACAAAATACATTTTAATATCAAGAATTTAAAATTTTATTAGGTTCATAAAAACTAACAAAAAACGAGAAATTTCTAAAATGTTTAAAATGCTATAGGTACTTAAAATTGATCAAATGTTTTTGAAGCTTATTCGAAGTGTTTTCGTCACCGTTTTTCGTAGTTGAAAAGTTTCAAGTTTCTAGCTACATTATTTTTGACGCCGTGTTGAAAAACAATTTTAAATCTTATGAAAATTTCTTTAATAGCATATTTTGCTGTTTTTTTGTAAATATTTTGATAGATTTTTCGCATTTTTGAAAAAAGTATCAGAGATTTGATTTCTCTAAAGTACCCCATATGGGTGTGATTTTGAATCTATAGAGTTATTGAACTAAAATTTTCGAACAAGTATTTCTATAATACGAAAAACTGTTTCCAGAAAGAGAAAAAATAAATAAACATCATTGTAAAATCATTGAAAACTTCTTTGCGCCGCTCAAAATCTAAAACGCATCATTTTAAAAAAGCACTAGCTTCTTCACTGCTCTGAAAATCGGAAATTTGTACAGAAATGTATGCTCCAAAAACATTTAAACTTCAAACCCTGGCACTACAAAGTAACATATTTTTATCGATCCAGATTTATTCTATTTTTGGCACTTTCCGAACAAATGCATTAAGTCCTCCGGGCCCTAGGTTTTTGTTTTGAATATATTTAAAACGAGAAAATAAATAACACACAACTTTTTTCTACATTTTCTGCTCCAATAAATTTCCATTGAAATCACTCAGTTCATTTTACCAAACAAATTTCTATGGAATCAGATTTTTTCCATTTAGGTATTTTCCGAACAATTTTTTTATGCAAATGCATTAAGTCCTCCGATCCCTACTAGTCTTTGTTTTTTGAAAGTATTAAAAAAATAATAATAATAAACACACCACCGCCGTCTTACTGGGCTGAACAAAGCGGCTGCTGTTCGAAATGCCTTTCTTTTGTTTTTCGCATTCTACTCTCTAATAATTCTATTTAAGTCGTCTTGTTGATTTTATCGGTAAATCTGAAAGAAGAAGAAAAAAAAACGATTTTGGTTTTCTAATTAAAAAAAAAAAAAAACATGGCTACCAGTACAGTCGCGGGGGTGGCTGTGTTGTCTCCGACTCGGTATAATATAACGTTTATATTATTATTATGCATATATTATATCCGGAAGTTTCGTCCGGGGATGTCTTTGTGCAGGGACTAAAATTGTGCGCAGTACAAAATGTCGAGTGTGTTTTACGAAATTAAAAAATGCGCAGTGACCGCATTATACAATTTTGTAATTCAGTTTGATATTACGCTGTTATTGATTCGTAAAGTCTGTTTACGTTGGTTTAAAATACTTGTAATATAATATCTATATATTGTATAAATATTATACATACATACATAGTATATATACATTAACGGTTTAAAAATTATTATTATTATTTTTTTAATATTGCAATAAATATTAATGCTGTTAGAAATCGATATTAAGTCTTATTATATAATTTGCGTGGTTTACACATAGCGCGAGTAAATTTTACATTCCGAGTGGAGCAAAGAAGCTCTAGTGTTTTTACAATGATGTTTATTATTTTTATTTTTTTTCTGTTTAGAAATACTTTTCCGTTTAGAAATACTTATCCAAAAGCAACTTTTTGAACCATAATTTTTTCTGTAGATGATACTTTTAAGAGATAAATTTTTGTAAATTTTCGAAAGAGGTAACTGATATGATAGTTGCCTATTATGCAGTGATTTACTGGTAAGGTATTTATATTTCTTTTGATTTTAGATTCTGATTTGTTCAAATTTCATAAGTTTTTCTTTTTTTCTTTGTTATCCAGTTAACACTTTTTCGTTTACACCAAAAGTTTTGTTTAGTCACTTTAGGTGAGAACTTTTTGGCTTCATTTGATAGCATTTTTCCAAATTCTCAAAAATTTTATTAAAATAACCCTCTCAAATTTGATGAAAACGTAGTCAGTAATTTGGGTGTAACTTTAAAAGTGATAGTGCCAGAAACTTGGAGTATTCTCCCATTATCAACAATATTGTAATACAGATAGGATTTTTTTTTAAACAAAATTTAACTACTTTTGAAGGTTGTTTTAAATAAAATATTTAACTCTGGATTCTGTATATATTTTTTTAACAAAAAATCCTCAGGTATGTGTTTTCTTATCAGTGTTAAAATTTTCTTAAAAGTAGGCTCAATGAACGTATTTATACAAAAGTTTTAAGTCAAAACTCTATAAAATTCGCAAATTTCATGTAAAATATCTTTTTTTTTTTCAATCAAAACTGCATAAAAGTTTAAATTCCTAATACGGGGAAAATTGTTTATGGCTTTTTTTGGTTTTGGATATTGATGTAGCATCATATGAAAAGATATGAAATGACGCTCTGGGGAGGGAGGGAAATGATATTTCACCAGATCATCTCCTGTAAATGCGTTCAAAAGTGATAAATTTTTTTTGCCGTCTGTATTACATCTGTTGATAATTTGTGAAACGCCCTTGAATTCTTTCTCTACTATCTACTATCACTAAATGGGTGTCACTAGTGTATCTAATATTGTTTATTTTGACTCCGTTTAAAAGGACACCTTCATTTAAGGTTTCATTAAAAATCTGAAAAAGTGTTTCCAGACACAAAAAAACGCGTGACATAATTTCGCACCATGGGTATTCTTTGCTCCTTAAGTAGGATACTCGAGTTGGCGATAAGCTCAAAAATGTTTTTCGAAAAAAATTTCATGTCTGTTTACCATTTTTAACACTAATAATTGGTGATAATGACTAGTTTCTAATGTTTCTAGCATCACAATTTTCCGAGTTACGACTTAACAACTTGGTTACATCGATTAAATAAAAATGTATTTTATGGTTTATTATTTTATTCCAATTATGGGCATAATTATCCTCACGCTTGAGAAATCAACCGAAAATTTGGTAATAATCTTTTTCAAGTGGGTCCCGAGTTTTTACGTCACGCGATATTTTCAATATTATTTCTCATTCCACAAAGCCCATTTTTTTGAGGCAGGACCATTTTCCTTCAAAAATCAGATTCCATTTTCCTTCATTGCCCATTCTCCTCCAAAATAAAAAAAAAATAAAATCCTTTCCTCCACAAATAAAATACCATTCTTCTCCACATTCCATATTCCTCCAAATTAATTTATATACACCAAAAATATGTACGAACTATGTTTGTACTTTCTTGAATTTTAATCGAGTAATTAAAATGAAAAAAAAAAAAAAATATGTTGATAACTTTAAGAAATCGTTGTGAATAAGAAAAAATAGCAAAATGCTAAAAACTAATAATAAAAATACAGATTTTTTTCTCAAGTGCAAAATCGAATTGAAAAAGAAATTAATTTTTAATTTTCTCTGAAACTATGAGAGATCGAAAATCGATTCTAAGCTAACGTAAGGACTTTTTTATTTGGGGTGTTATTATTTTTTAGAATCACTCTCGCTCGAAAAAGGGTATTGGAGAGTTTTAGAATTTGGTCTCATATTTTAAATAGTTCATTCGTTACATAGATTTTATGTCGCACATTTTAAAAACAATATTTTCCCCTATATTTGCATATTTTTCGCATTAATATCTTGATAATTTAAATAATTTTCAAAAAAATAATAAAAATCAAGAAAGTTTACAACACTGACTTATCGACACTTGGGATGCGTTCTTAAGAGAACACCATTTTTTCAAAATTTGGCTCGCTCTGCAGCGTAGCCAATCGTTTCACCGAATGCATTCCTTCTGAACTACGAAAAGGATAAATTAATATTATTATTATTGGAGATCAAAGAAAAAATGGTTTGAATTCGTGTTGGCTTTAAGCGAAGAAATACTCTGTGATAATAACGAATCGACCATTCAACAATTTCCTGCGCAAATTTTTGTTATTATTATTTTTCCTTTTTTGCGTTAACATTTTACACTAATTAACACCTTTTTTTTTTATGTATATTTATTTACTGAAGGAAATATTATACAACGAGTATAGTTAATTAAAATTATCGATTTCTATTAAAAATGAATTTAAAACCTGCGCGCAAATATAATTAGACATAGTGGCGTATTTATGATTTCGTTTTGGGGGTTGATGACCAGCAAAAATCAGCAAAATCAGGAGAATTCTAACATCCTCTTTATTTGTGTTTTTTCTCTTTCATATGGCGTCGCTTTTGGTGAAAACATACATAACTTAACTAAAATACTAAAACAAATACCGATTATACAAACTAAAATAAAATGAAAACAATAAAAATTAAATATAATATATAGATGAAACAAAATAAAATATCAAATAAAATAAATTAAAGTACATAAAAGTGCATAGTTGACTGCGGTAATATATTGCGATAATGGCGTTTAACACCGACGTGCAAATTCGTTTAAATAATTTTTAACAGATTTAAAATTTCAAACTTAATTAAGTGCTTTGATAAAAGAAAAAAAAATCGTTATTTTACGTGGAAATAATCAATTCTGTCTAAATTCATATTTTAAACGAGTTCATAATAGTAATTCATTTATTCAAACTTTGCGAAACTTAGAACATAAATTGAAAATTATGTGGTGAATCGTTCAGTAGTAAACAATTTAACCGGATTTAATTTATGACGTTTTATTACAAAAATTTTTTAAAAAATGAGACTTCCAAAATATCTTTTTGATTGTTTTTGAAAACGTTTTCAAGTCAATATACAGTTATTATTAATATTGGTAGTAATTTGCGTAAAATTTAAATGTTCTAACACTATTATTTTTAAGTCAGAATTAAATGATAAAAACCGATTTTATCTATTTAACTTAACACATTTTACCTACCGTTCACATTCATTTTTGGTAGTTTTTCTGACACCAGTAATAAATACTCAGAATTTAAAAAACAAACTCTTAGGAGTCAGGAGTATCAAAAAAAACAAAAAATGATATTTGTATGCATAAATATATGGTGTGTTAGACAACGTTTTTTATTTTATTTTAGATTCTGAACGAAGTGAAGAAGCTAGTGTTTTTACAATGATGTTTATTTATTTATTTTTTTTTATAATTTTTTCTTTTTCTACTTTTTTCTGTGTACAACTTTTCGCATAGAAATACTTGTTCAAAAGTTTCGATCAATAACTTTTTGAAACCGGATTTGCCTCTAGATTGTACTCTAAAGAGGTCATTTTTTGAATTCCTCAATTCTTCATTTTTTTTTTGGAAAAAACTACCCAAAATTTGACAAAAACGACTCGGAAACCATAATTTTTTGATCCGAATTTTATGAAAATTTAAACATAGATAGAA